>JADRCC010577826.1:12492-24994 GCA_019843855.1 Hylomyscus alleni
CATCATCATCATCATCATCATCATCATCATCATCATCATCATCATCATTTCTTTGTACTGTCCTGACTGTTCTCTGTAGAACAGGCTGGACTCAAATTCAGAGATCCATTTGCCTCTGCCTCCTGAATACTGGTATTAAAGGCATGTGCTGCAACTACCAGCAGCTTCCTCTTATTTTTATTATTATACTTTCCTACCTCACTATAGGTTCCAAGAGATCAGCTACTTGCAGTGCTTTGATTAGTGGACTACAATAGCACACTTGGCCCAACAAAAATGCCATAGAGATTCTTGAACGCTCCAGTCTCCTGCTCTATGCTGGCATAATGAAGGCACCCTTAGATGTAAAGTACTGCTATGATTTTCCCTCTCACGATTGCCGTTTCACACAGTATTTTACAGGATCTATGGCCCTTGGAATAGGCATTACCTTGGCTAATTTTGTACCCCACAGCATAGGCAAGGCAGAACAGTTATCACCACGTACAGGTCGAACACAGAAAGCACCTTCCTAAGAGGGGAACAGTCTGCCCAAGCTCAATGAAGCCTTTGAGGTAGCAAGGCCACAGATGAGAACCAAGTCATCCCAAAACAAGAGCAAGGCCTGTGACCCACCACGCTTTAGTTAGTTAGTTCATTTTAAATATATTCCTTTTATTTTAAACGGGAGTGCTTTGCCTGCATGTATGTGTGGGCACAGTGAACAGAAGAGGCCATCTGATTCCCTGGAAGTTTCAGATAGTGTGACCCTCCATGTGAGTGCTGGGAACTGAACCTGGTCCTCTGCAAGAGCAACAGGCACTCTTAACTGCCGAGCCATCTCTCCAGCCACTCATTTGTTTTTGAGACAGGGTCTTGGCAAGTTTCCCCCACTGGTTTTGAGTTCGTGGTAATTCTCCTGCCTCAGCCTTCCTGGTGCTGGGATTGTGGGCATGCACTGCCATACCTAGCTTTACAATTCATAATTTTTCAGAGGAAATTTAATGATGGTAAACACTTGTTGACCAAAGTTGGTCAGAGCATCTGCTTGAGGGAGAGGGGAAGAGCACAGTGATGTAGCACGCATTTAGCTTATGCGAGGTCCTGGATTTGATCCAAAGTAGAGTAGCTCCTGTTTAAGGATCTAAACATCCAGGAGGAATGTTAATTCTATTCATCATGATTTATACCAGAGTAAATTCAAAGTGATCAAAGCTTTTTTTTTTTTTTTTTTTTGAGACAGGGTTTCTCTGTATAGTCCTGGCTGTCCTGGAACTCACTCTGTAGACTAGGCTGGCCTTGAACTCAGAAATCCACCTGTCTCTGTCTCCCAAGTGCTGGGATTAAGGGTGTGTGCCACCACTGCCCGGCTTTTTTTTTTTTTTTTTTTTTTTTTTTTTTTTTTTTTTTTTTTTTTTTGTGATCAAGGCTTTTAATGTAAGAGAAATAGACTCTCCAATTTCTTACAATTTAGAATAGTGGCATATAGAACAAATTATTCTCTTATTATTCTCCTAGGCAGGAGCTCCTACCCAAGCTGTGGTGAGCAAGTAGCTGCTATGTGAACAGCTGGGAGTAGATTAGAAAAGTCAACATTTGAGGCTGGACATAGATGACTCAGTGAGTGAAGCTCTCATTGTTCAAGCATGGGACCCGAGTTTGGGCTCCTGACATTCATATAAAACGTTGGGCATGGTGGGCCACACATATAACTCCAATGCTAGAGTTGGGCAGAGACAGACAGATCCCCAGGGCTTGTTGGCAAGCTAGCTTAGCTAAACTGCAAGCTCCAAGGTTACTAAGAGACCTTTTCTCAGGAAGTTAGGTGGATAACAACAGAGGGAGACACTGAAGTCAATTTCTGGCCTCTGCATTCACACTTACAGATAAGGGCTTAATACCACACATACACACACACATACACACACACTTTAACATATGATAAAGTGGGAACAAATCAATTCACCAACAAGGATTCAGAACATGTTCTTAAAACTTTGGGAACAGAGAAGTCACCAAAAACAGCAGGAAAGGAACACCAAAACTATTCTTCCACTAAAGTTGGCAACAAAGTTAGGGAAAGATAGAGATAGGCAGATAGGCAGACAAGCTGACTAAAACCAACCAAAACTAGCAAAGTTCAGGAATGAGACACTGCCAAGTTTTGGTGCAAGGAAGTTGGCATTTTAGCTGTCTTCTCTACCATTCTTTTTCTTGGTTCATGTACTGTTATGAGGTGGGGAATGTGGATCAGGCTCAAGGAATGAGGGCTGTGTAGCCCACCTGTCCAACGTATGAGCAGCCCCAGCAAATGTTTGTTGAAAGCACTAGTCATAGTCAGTTTCATCTGTCAACTTGTTACTGGGAAGAGAAAGTCACTTGTTACTGGGAAGAGAAAGCCTCAGATGAGAAATTGCCTTCCTCAGGGTGGCCTGAGCATGTCTGCGGCTGTTTCTTTTATTGCTGATTGATGTGGGAGGGCCAAGCCCATGGTGGCCGATGCCATCTCTAGGCAAGTAGACTTGAGCTGTATAAGGGAGGCAGCTGAGCAAGCCAGGAAAAACAAGCCAGTAAGCAGTGCTCTTCCATGCTCTCGGCTTCTGTTCTTGTCTTGTCTGTAACCTATATACCAAATAAATCCTTTTCTCCTCCAATTTTATTTTGGTCAATGATTATTGCAGCAATGGTGAGACCTAACCAGAACACATGCAAAGGCAAAAAAGGTCAGATGTGACTGCTTGTGCAAGGAAAGCACATGGGTACAGACTTAAAAGAAAAAAATCCCAGCAAACAGGAAAAAACGATGTGGGAGGAGCTAGGAGATGGCAAAATGGAGGCTTTAAAGTCTTTCAAGGACACTGAAGGATCTACATGTCAGACTGGGAAAAACCCTCCTCTTTTACCTGTGAAGCTATGCAAGTAGAGTATGAAAGTTGATACCCAGCTGTGGACAGCCGGGCGAAGGCTCAGAGTAATGCCCCAACACAGAGCCCTCTGCAGCAGCTTTTTTTTTTAATTAGATATTTTCTTTATTTATGTCATATGATCTCCTTTCCCAGTTTCACCTCCAAAAAACAAATAAACAAACAAACAAAAACAACAAGAACAAACCCCTGTTGCTTCCCCCCCTCCCCATGCCTGCCACCCCACCCTCTCCCACTTATTGGCCCTGCCATTCCGCTACACTGGAGCATAGAACCTTCACAGGGCCAAGGGCCTCTTCTCCCATTGATGATCGACTTTGCAATCCTCTACTATACACATGCTGCCAGAACAATCAATCCCACCATGTATACTCCTTGGTTGGTGGTTGAGTCCCTGGGAGCTCTGAGGGTACTAGTTAGTTCATATTGTTGTTCATCCTAAGGGGCTGAAAACTCTTCAACTCCATTGGTCCTTTCTCTAACTCCTTCATTGGGGACCCTGTACTCAGTTCAATGAATGGCTGTGAGCCTCTACATCTGTATTAGTCATGTACTGCCAGAGCCTCTCAGGAGATAGTTATATTAGACTGACTTGTCTTTCCTTCAGTCTCTGCTCCATAGTTAGTCTCTGCAACTCCTTGCATGGGTATTTTATTCCCCCTTTTAAGAAGGAAAGAAATGTCCATATTTTGGTCTTCCTTCTTCTTGAGTTTCTTGTAGTTTATGGGTTGTTCTTCCTGTATTCCGAACTTCTGGGCTAATAACTACTTATCAGAGAGTGCATACCATGTATGTTCTTTTGTGATTTGGTTACCTCACTCAGGATGATATTCTCTAGATCCATCCATTTAGAATTTCATAAATTCATTGTTTTTAATAGCTGAGTAGTACTCCATTGTATAAATGTACAACAATTTCTGTATCCATTCCTCTGTTGAGGGACATCTGGGTTGTTTCCAGTTTCTGCCTATTATAAATAAGGCTGCTATGAACATGGTGGAGCATGTGTCCTTATTACAAGTTGGAGCATCTTCTGGGTATATGCCTAGGAGTGGTATAGCTGGGTCCTCGGGTAGAACTATGTCCAATTTCCAGAGGAACCGCCAAACTGATTTCCAGAGTGGTTGTACCAGCTTGCAATCCCACCAGCAATGAAGTAGTGTTCCTCTTTCTCCACAACATCTCCAGCATCTGCTGTCACCTGAGTTTTTTATCCTAGGCAATCTGACTGGTGTGAGGTGGAATCTCAGAGTTGTTTTGATTTCCTCTGCAGCAGCTTTAGCGCCAAGGGCTCTGTGTAAGCCTTCTGCTGGCCGCCAGGCTGACTGAGTGGAGACCTCAGAAACTGCACAGCAAAGAAAACACAGCACTTGCAAAAAGAGTTTGTAAAAGTTACTAAACAGATTTGGCACAAAGAGCCACAGGGAAAGAGAGGTGGTCTATAGCTACTCCACTTAGGATGATAAGTTCTCAAGGAAAGGTTATGAGGAGGATTCAGAGAAATTATAAACAGAAACTGCTCCTTAGGAGACCTAGATATTGGACTTCCTAGAAAGGGGGCTTTAATTAACTCTTAGAAATACTCAAAGCAAATTACGGAATAAGAACTAAAGGAACCCGGAAGAACAGTGTCTCATCCAACAGAGGATATCAAAAAGACAGCAACTATAAAAAGAAAAACAAAACAAAACTAGAGCTGAATGCACAAGAGCTGAAAAGAAAAACCTCTGCAGTGAGGCTCAGCAGCAAGGGGAGGAGGAAGGGAGTGTGAAGATAGTAAGATTGGTACAAAGCATTCTTTACCATTTTCACAATTAAATTATCAAGAGATAGGAACCTGTGTGGTGGTGCTGAAAACCCAGTACTCAAGAGGCTGAAATAGAAGTAAACAGTTCCACCCCAGCATGGGCTATTCTTAGACCCTGTCTCAAACAACAACAACCACAGAAAGAGATAGATAGATAGATAGATAGATAGATAGATAGATAGATAGATAGAGAAAGAGAGAGAAACTTGAGACCAAAAGGAGAGAAGCAATTCATCATGTTTAGAGATAAGATTGACATCAAATAAGCAAAGAATATATAAAATAATACCATGATCTATATTTTAATACATGTTCTCCATAAGGGATGTATTTTGGATTCAAATATACAATTAAGTTGAAAATAATAGGTTGAAAGAAAACATATCACTCAAATAACAATTAGAAGAAACCAGAAATATCTACACTAAGAAAAAATATGTAAAAGATTACTATAGGAAGGGACTAGAGAGACTACTCGTAATCAAGAGCAGGTGCTACTCTTTCTGAAGACCCACATTTGGTTCCTAGCAGCTACACTGAGTGGCCCCAGGGCCTCTTCTGTCCTCCACAAATGCTTGTACTCGTGTGCACATGCATACACACATGTATAAGCAATAAAATGAAACAAACATTGTTATTAAAGGAGAACATAATGTTGGAGAGAAGTTATTCCACCTAGAAACACACTGATTATATCAGCATGCACTTGACAGTGAGTCCTAAATACATAAAGAGCTGAGGCGATACTACTAGGGATGCTACAGACGTCAAGAAGGGGTAGACAGGGCTCAGCCAGTAAAGGCACCTACCACAGCTTGGCAACCTTAGTTTTGTCCTGGAGATAGAGCCTGCTTCAGCAAGAATCTACATATTCTCTGACTTCTCCTTGTGTGCCGTGTACAAGTGAGCATTCACACACACCAAATAAACAGAAGTTTTCGAAGGAAAGTCCTGGGGAGGAACTAGGAACAATTCCATGTCTATAAATCCAATGACTTGGATTACCAATTCCCTTAGAGACATGAATTGCTAAACATTCATTCAAGAAAAAGCAAGTACCCTCGCAAGCTCTATATTTATAAAAGCAATTTTGTTTTTAAAAGCTACCTGCAAAGGAGACTTCTGAGTAGGACAGTTTCATGGTAAATCCTTAACAAACATTTAAAGGAAAAGATCTGGATTTAACACAAATAAGCACAAATGCTTCCTAATTCACTTAATTAAGCCAGTATTGTTCTGTAAGCCAGACAATAACATTACCAAGAAAAGAAAAACTATGCATGAATAATCTCATAAGTACATATCCAAAAGTCTTCAACAAAATCTTAGTATGCTGTACCCAGCAATACAGGGAAAACAAACACTTTATAGTTGAGTAAAGTTTGCTCAGAAATGCAAGACTGTTTCAATATTTGAAAGTCATATAATCATATTGACAAAACATAGTATAGAAAAAGACCCACACAAATATTGCCCACTGTCTTTCTTTAGAAGGGTGCAAAGACAGCCAGGCAGTGGTGGCACATACCTTTATGCCAGCACTCAGGAGGCAGAGGTAAGCAGACCTCTCTGATTTCAAGGCCAACCTGGCCTACCTACAGGGTGAGTTCCAGAACAGTCAAGGTTACACAAAGAGACCCTGTCTTGGGGAGGGGGCCTGGGGGAAAGGTGCAAAGAAAACTTAATGAGAAAAAGGATCTCTTTTTTTAATGTTGAGGATGCAACTATATAGCCATGTGCAAAACAAATTTGTATACCTTATACAAATTATTTCAAAATAGAAGCAGCATGAAACATAATCTTGGGGTTGGGGAATTGATTCAGTGGGTAAGAGTGTTTGCCACACAAGCATGAAGACCTGAGTTCAAATCTCCAGCACATAAATAAAAAGCCAGGCACAGCCACAAACTCCTATAACCACAAGCTGTGAGTGAGTGGAGACAGGATTGCTGGAGCTTGCTGGATGCCAGATGAACTCTAAGTTCACTGAGAAACCCTGAACCAAGGAAAAAAGGGAAAGAGTGATGGAGCATTCAATGATAGGTATTCAGTACCCTCCCAACAAAGGTGCATATGCCACTATACACACGAAGATACACACACACACACACACACATACACACACATATCATTATTCTATACTTTTTTTTTTTTTGAGAAAGCAGAGCAGCATATCACTGGTACAAACATGGAGTAACTGAAGCTCTCAAACACTGATGCGGGGAGCAAAGCTTGCTAGAACTACTGCAGAAGACCAACAGTCTGTACAGGAAGCTGAGCATATGCACCCACACACACATACACACACACACACACACAAGCACGCACACACACACACACACACACTGGTTCAGCAGCTTTACAAACCTTAACATTTGCCAATCACATAAAAGACAAATGCCAGCAGCAGCACAATTGGCAGCACAAAAAGTATAAGGAACCAAACACCTATAACATCAGAATGCAAGGTCGCTGGCATGATCACATAATAAATTGTTAAACGGTGATGAGAAAGAACAAGTAAATCTCAAGTCTTAACACTGAATGAAAAAAGCCACATTTCAAGAAAAGTATAACCATTTAAACAAAGTTAAAACAAAAGCTAATCTGTGGTGTTCACAATGTTTGGACTTGGGAAGAAGGAGTCAAAAACTGGAATTGGCATAGAGGGATTTCTAGGGGCAGTTAAGGGTCTGTTCCTGATTTGACAGCTACAGGGTCTGTGCACTTGAGCCATGTGATTAGAATTTTCTCCTTATTTTGTGAAAATTTCATATTTAAAATATATACTTTAAATATACTTATCTACTTATTTTGTGGGCATGCATGTGCCATGGGCATGCATGCGCCGTTGGCACACATGCACGTGAAGGTCAGAAGACAACTTGTGGGACTCAGTTCTTTTCTTCTGTCACGTAAGTTCCTAGGGATTGACCTCAGGTCATCAGTTTGAGGACAGACGCCCTTACCTGCTAAGGTATCTCACAAGCCCCCAAATATACATATTTTTAAGCTTTAAAAAATAAACAGATAAATCTGTTTAGTTCCCTCTACATGTTGAATGGCCTCTCTAGCATAACAAGACTCCTTGATCAATCTCCTTGGTGCTCCTTTGTCCACAATTCTTATCATAGCTTCATTCTTTAAAAAAAAAAAAAAAAGATTTTAAAATTATATTGTGTAGCCATCTTTTTGCCTACTTTATGACTTCTTTTTTTCTTGTGACCTTCTCCACCTACTTTCCATCATAATCCCCTAATGCTAAGTAGGAGAGAAACAAGGATAGAGGAGAAAGAGGGCAGAGTTATCGTTAGAGTAAGTCTTGCTGATTAGGAGTATTTAGTTCCTGGGGCAAGTTTGATCTTCACTGTCGGGCTATCTATTTTCTTCTTGTTTCTTCTTTGCACATGATCACTTAACAAACTGTGACCAATATCCAACCAACAATTCACCCCACCTCTAGGGCCCTAGCATTTATACACCCTCTGAAAAGTCCACAGGCTTCCAAATATTACACAATCACAGAAAGTATCTGCAGCTGGCAAAGTCACATCCCTGCCAGAGCATGAGGCAAATCATAGTCAGCTGCTATGTACAGTCTGAAGCAGCCCCACACCCCACACCAGGGATTAAAACAAAAACATTCTTATAATATTTCTGTGTTTTAAAGAAACCAAATTTCCAAACTTCCAAACTTCTCACCACAACATTGATTGTGCATGTTCATTTGTGCCACAGCACATGTGTGAAGTACAACTTTTAGGAGTCAGTTCTCTCCTTCTACTTTGTGGAGTCATTTTGCCAGCCCCTTTGTAGCAGCCTGCTACACTGATCTTCCCAGCGTGCACCCCCTAAGCTTGCTCTTGTCCCCGGGAGTTGGCCCTGTCTCACTTCTGCTCATCTCTTGTCCTTCACCCTTTAAATATCGCTATACAGCAGCTTTCCTGTCACCCTGATTGAAGGCAGCCTTGCCAGCTTACTCCCAGTCACTCTGTTCCAGAAGTGGGTTAGTCTTTTCTGTAGTAGACTAGAAAGTAAGTATCCCAGCCTTCAGAGCCTGATGGGCTTGGTCACAAAGACTCAATATTTCCATGCTATGGGGAAGCATCTATGGATGGTGCAAAATGACAGATGTGATTGTGCTCCAATAGAATATCATCAAAGAATACCATTGAGTTTCTTCTCATTCCATATGTCATAAAATAGCCTTCTTTTGGTTTTCCCCAAAGTACTTAAAAATCGATAAAAGTTAGGTAGCCAGGGTAGGTCTGGCCCGTGAGCAGTCCCTATTATGACACAGTGTTCTGAAGCCTTATTATCCCCATTGCCATCTGAAATGGCATCATTTTGGGGCCAGTGAGATGGCTTATCAAGTAAAGGTACTTGTGACCAAGCCTGAAAACTCAAGTTCAATCTCTGGAACTCACACAGTGAGGAGAAAACCCGATTCCCCTGAGGTGTCCTCTGGTCTCCACATTCATCCCATGCCATGTGTGCACCCATGTGTGTGTATGCACATACACAATAAATGTTCAAAAGCAAAAGATATCATTTAAACACCTATTCATCTCCTATTCTTCTCCACCCCTAAAGTAGGAGCTACAGAGAGGGGCTTGTGTGGTTCCCTGCATCTGTACTGCCCATCATGTCCCCTGGCTCTACAGAAGAAATGAAGGACTAAGCCAACCTTAGTGAGACTTTGACCTGGACTTTGCTGCTCTTCTTTTGAACATGGACCATGGGTATAGAATCCTCCTTCAATGTTTCGTCAATTACGGAGTCTTGCCGGGCTGACTGGGTTCGAGTAATGTTTTCTCCTTGGTGTAAACTTGTCTTACGGATCCGATCCTGATTAGACCCGGATTTCAACTTGACCCGACTAGCTTCTGTGTCTTCTTTTGGTTTGGGATATTCTAAGGTGAACAGACCTGTCAACAGGAATGCTGTTGTTACTTTCTCAACCTGCCAGATCACCTCTGACACTCCTTCTTAGCCCCTACCAATTGACCACTGAGTCTGTTTTAGCTCACACTCACTAACCTTCACTGGCTCCTGTCCAGCCTGCCTTGCTCTGTTTCTAACACACTGCCCTACTCAGCAGTTGGCGTAAGTGAACACATCTCGTTTCCGCTTATTCTGCATGACCCAGCCTCAATCTTACTTTCCCTACATGCACTGTAAGACTTATGATCTCCACAATACTCAGCCGAGAGGCTAGGTACATCCTTTCTCTGTGTTCCCTTCCCTGAGAATACAGTCTCTCAGGTCTCTACACTGAGGCTGATTTCATCCTCTTCTTTGTTGAGTTATGGGTTGGTTTTTTTTTTTTCTTCATCTTGCCTTTTCTACTTAGTCCAGTAGAAATTTCTGAGGCCAGAGACCTATTGTTCCTTCATTCACCTAGCAAGCCTTTATTAAATGGCTGCTGGGCATGAAGACAACCAAGATAGGCCCTTTGCCACTGAGAACTTGTGACAGAGGACAAAGCGGTTAGGCAAACAAGGGGGTATTCACAAGACTGGGTAACAAGATTTATAACTAGAGCAGTGTAGAGAACTTTCAAAGCAGTCATGGGAACCACCAGAAAGAGGTTGGGAGCCCCACTTTGTGAGGGAAGTCAAGGAAGGCTCACAAAGGAAAGGCACAATTGAATCAAGTCTCTGCTGCAAAAGAGAGACTCCTTGTAGAAGCCATGTGGGAGCATGGCTGCAGAGCACAGATATGGAAGGCTCTGGAAGCCTCTCAAAGGACGTGAGAGTGCTCTGTGTCCTGCAGTGACAGTCTTGTAAAGATTTTTATCTTCTGAGATCATCCACAGAAAAGAGAGGAAGGAGCAAGCACCAGTTATAAAGGATGACAGAGGGCATAGGGGACAAAGCAGAAAGGACACAGAGGAATGCACAAAGTTTGTGAGAGAGAGGAAAATAATTGAACGGAAACACTAAAAACACATAGTGGGAGAGCTCAGAAGTTAGTTACCTCCGTTCACCAGTCCCAGCTGTGTCCTCAGGCAATCCCCTTAGAAAATACTAGGTGGCTCTACCTCTTAGAAGGTGGACACTCAAGAGGTAAAAAAGACAGGTGACCCAAGATTTGAGAGGCTTTCCGCAGGCCTCTGCACCTCTCTGCCCTTACCTGCTGCCAGCAACACAGAGTTCATAAACTGAGTCACAGTCTTCTGAAACCGCTTCTTGATCTCAGCCAGGGCTCTGTTTATCTTTGACACCTTTTCATCCATGAGGCTGATTCTGCGAACTGGCTGGAGGGAGGTAAATGGGGTTGGTGGCAGTGGTTACCTGCCCTCAGGGAGCTGTCTGCCTGCTTAGCATGACTGACTCTGCTCTGAAGGTTAAATGACTCTTCCTTCTGCCTAGAATACATCTCTGCCTCTCTTGACCCAGTCCTTTTAGCAAACAGGGCCAGACTTGACTGGACTCTCCCACTGTAGAGGGCTTCTCTGTGTACTATGACCCTGTGCCTTGACTCCTACTGTGCTATATGACTGCAAGGTAAGTTAGCACTTAAGTAACTGGGTACATCTGTTCTGTCCCCCTAAACTGCAAGCTTTGGGGAGGTAAGGGCTGTGTCTTAGTGTCCTCTGATTTCATGCAGAAGGTGCTCGGTAAATGCTATTGCTTTATGAATGACTAAGGCTCCTGACAAGTAGTTCATAAGCATTTTTAGAGTCCTTCCACCTGGCCAGCTACCAGAGTACTGGCTGTGGACAACTCCTAGCTGAAAAGCCAAGCTGGCCAGGGTTACAGAGACCAGCAGGTCATCCACATCACAAAGGGCCAGGCTCTCACCTGGAACTGGGGTTACTCTGAAGGGTCATTTGGCTTCAAGACTTCCTATGGTATCCCAGACACCTCTGCATCAGCTTCCCTGAAGTTCAACCTCTCTCTGTCCCAATCCTCAAAGTAGTCATTTCCATTAAGCTTCTGGGAGCTAGTCTCATTTTCTGAAGAAGCAGCTCTGAATAGCCAAAGGCCTCCATGGTACCACAGAACCAGGTTCCGAGTCCAGAGTTCACTGTGCTCAGTCTTTCCCCCGAAGACTTCCCTTGGTTCTTCAGCCAGTGGCATTTGCTTTCTACTAACTGTCCACATCTACCCGTTCCTATCATATCTGCCTGGGGTCTTGTTCATTTTTCACTTCCTTTATCCCTAAACGTGGCTGACTCCTGAAGGGTAGGCTCTATGCTTTTTCTATTGCTCACTTAACAGAGTAAAAGTATGAAATTTTTCCTTCTGCCTCAGATGGAGTTGGTAGGAAAAGGAATAGACAGATAATCAGAACAAAGACTAAGCTGGTAAGAACCCCCATGAGGGATGGTCCCAGTTACTAGCAAAGCCTGAGTCATCCTTCTGAGGAGTCCCAGCCACTACTTCTAGCTAATTTTATTTATTTATTTGTAATTTATATCCACACTGCTTCCTAAAAGAATCCAAGGCAGCACTCTGGGCTAATAAAGCATTTAAGTCAAAGCATTGCCTCGCTTCCAAAGTGCTGCCTAGATAGAAATATTTAGTGAGGAGCCAGGCCTCAGGGCTATAAAAGCTGGGACTGCCATTCTGCCTGTCACTATGATAGGTGGTTCTCTCTGGGATGGGTGTCGGGGGACACCATTTAAACAAGCTTCCCAGTGACAGAGATGCTATCCTCCCCTAAAGTCCCAGCCTTTCTAGGTAGCCATGCATTTTTACAGAACCAGAGCCAAACAAGCTAGACTTGTGGTTGAAAAGACTGAAAATCCAAGGATAGAGTTCAAGTTGGGTTGGCCTTTACATAT
>JADRCC010577827.1:0-12291 GCA_019843855.1 Hylomyscus alleni
TTTTTTTTTTTTAGTTTGAAAGTAATTGCTACATCCTTAGAATAGAACCACAGTCATACAGTTGAATTGAGCTACCTTGGCATAAAAGAGAGGAGGTGTCAGGGCAAATGACAGCCCATGCAGCGTGAGCCTTCTCTGGGAACTCTTGGTGTTCTGTTCTTTTCCACATTGTAATTATTAATGCATATCAATTACATACACTAATGGGTTTCATTGTGATCATTCACAATTAAACTTCTTCTCCTAAAAAAAATTATCTAGCTAATTTGAAACTCCCAAAAGACAGTCTGCCCTTAGTCCACTGGTATATACAAGGTTTCCATTGCTTATAGCACACTAGACATCTGTCCATCCCAACATGTGCATGTCCCATTTGTATTCCAGTTGAGGAGTAGACAACTGACTGGGGATCCAAACCAATTTTTACATGGCCTTGAGGGGTGAAGTCGAGCCAGTACCCTGAATGGCAAATGTGCTTTATCCTTTGAACCAACTCCAATTGATTAGTTCTGGTTGCCTATAGTGCTGTCTTAAGAAACCATCTGTGGTATATTTGAGGCTCAGCTGGGAAAAGAGCTGGGATTGATTAGCAATGTCTGTCATGGGCTCTAGAGGAACAGCTTGGCCCATATTTGTCATTTTCTGCTTTTAACATGTCTTTAACTCCTCTGTGTTCTCTTCCTGTGCAAAATAGTTCTAATCCTAAAAAGTGCCTGTAGTATAAACAGAAAGAGTAGGTATAGGTATATTCCACTTTAAGAAACCCTAGCATAGAAATGCAAATTTGGAAAAAATGCATCAATCTGGAGCCAATTATTTCCATTACAGAAAAGATTCCATGAAAGGTTCCTTTAAATAGCGAGCTCCCCTGCTGCATTAAAATGATGATTCGATTTATAAAAATTCACTTTGCATGCAACTCTCTCAGACCAAGTCTGTGGACTTTGCAAGCCATACCTGAACTTTTTAAAGCCATGTAGAGGCACTAACTAGGATGTCTGTCCCCGGGCGCCTCAAGTTCCGCCCTCCCCCCCCAGTAACTCCCCTTCCCCCTCAAACTTCCTTCTTATTTCCTATCCCAGAGTGTTGATCTTACAATCTGGGTGGTGACCAACAGCTACTGGCTCCCACCCGACACGGCTGCCTTTCATTAGTGGGTAAGCTGATTGCTCTGAGGGTGTTTATGCGTGGGTGTAGCTGTACAAATCCATGCCCTCTGTGCACTGCGGATGCAGATGCTGACGCAGAGACACAACTACCATTCAGCCTAACCTAAATCCATCCTTGCTGGGAGAGTTCTAGGGTAAGGTTTCCAGTTGGTGGATATGGCCTCTTGATGGTATCTGCTCCATATTCTAGTTTACCATTCTCTCTGTGTTCCTTCCCATCAAAACCTTGCCCAGGCTCCAGGCCTGAGTCCCATTATCCAGACATGGAACCTTCATCTTCCCCTGCAGCTTAGAGAGCCCCAAATGGTTTTCTGACTTAGAAAATTAAATATAATCTGACTCTTGTGGCCAGCTATGAAATTCCCAACCAACAGACATTTCCACTAAATGTATAACATACGCAACATCTCAACATCCCACCAGTCTAGCATGAACTGGAATTATAGAGGCATGCAGTACCAGTTGGGAAAGAGCACCAGCCTATTCCCAGGCACTCCAACTGGTGGCCCCTAGAGCTCCTAAAAATGCCTATTGGCACACATGTCAGAATTCTTGTTGCTCTGCAGAATCCAGCTTAATCCAGAGACAGGTACCTAAAAGAGATGACTTTGCTCTTCTTTCTGTTCCTACACATAGACTTCTTGTCATATCTTCTCAGTTGCAAGATATGAGTGTCTCTATTTTATCTATGGTATTTAAAAGGTGCAGCATACATTTCTTCCCATTGAGTATTTTGTTTTATTTTCTGGACACATTTTTTTTCCTTAGTTGTTTTGGAAGATAAAATATGGGACAGACAGGAGCTACGAACACATCAGGCACACTCAGACATTTCTTCTGGCCCTCAGTGATCAAGAGGGCCCGGGACATGAAGACTCTCAGGCTGGTGAACTGTCCATCAGTTCCATCGGTTCCTTACTTCCCATCTTCTCAGACTTCCTGGTTGGTGCCAAGGGTCTCCCTTGGTACTGGGCTGTGATAGCTGCATAGGTACATCCGTAGATAGCAGCTGCTAACATCATGAGACATACGATCCCACATACCACCCCAGTGATGACCACAGTGGCCACAGCGTGCCGCAGGTTGGTTGGCTTTGGTTTGGGTTTGGTCTCACACTCCAAGGGATCTTGCTGTCCTGAGCTATTCTCAGGAGACTTCTGCACATCTTGTGGGGCAGCACCAGGCTGCTGGACTAGTGAGGGTGCCAAATCCTGAGAAGGTAGAAGACAAGGTTGGTATAGTTCGTGAGGAATAGAAAGGAGATCCTTTCCCTTCCAGGGTTCAGGCAGCCTGCAGATGGCACCATCTGTTTCTCCCCCTTCAAGAAACAAAGCAAAGAGCCATGATGGAGCTTTGACATAACAGAATTCCAAAGACTACCACAGACTAAATAGAAAATTAGTTATGGCCGAGAATTTGTTAGAAACCAAGTTACCTTAATATCATATAAAGGCTGAAAGGACCACTGGGTTCATGCTGACAGAGAATGTAAGGGCCCAACATCTAAGGACACTGTAGTCTCCAGCCTTCCTCCCACCCACTGGCCAGCACACAAGAATCTTTTCCTGCTAGATTCCCACTAAAAATCAAAGAACGGATAGAATATTCACTGTTGTCATTTGCATGTTAATTCAAAAGACCCTGTGTCTCTCTCAACACTCTTTGGAGAGGTAGAATGGTGTTTTCTGAGTTTTGTGTACCTGAGCATTTGACAATACTATATGTTTCTCTTGGTATTTAAGTAACCCATCTTCTTGGGTCTCATGACATTTACTACTTTGAGTGCCAAAGAGTCCAAGGAGTTATTAAATGTGGGTTTGGGTAACTGATTCCTTGGAGCATCTATGGTAGTTATCCTCCCCTGGAGTACTGGACTCCACCTCTTCACCCTGGCCTGTGTAACCACTGTATGCTATTTGACTTATGGAAATGAACTTCTTAACACTTTCTGCCATCATAACATTCCAATTGTGTCTGACTTGACAGTTCAGGGTCCTCACCTTCCCCCCATATTATAGGGAATTCTTTTTAAAATCCATACAGGGCATGAGTGGATAGGTCAACACCCAAACCCAGTCCCCAGGATACTCCCTCCTCTCTACTTCTTTTTCTCTGGTTTGTTCTGGGACCAGGGCAGTGTCAGAAAAGCCTATTAGACTGGCAGGACTCATAGGTTGTATGGTTAGTTTCTCTCAGGCTTCCCTAAAAAATCTCAGCAGGGGAGGGTGGCATGCTCCCTTAGCAAATACAGATTACAAATTCTCAGAAGACATCATAGGGAATTGTTTTAAGTTAATGCCAGAAAAGTACATAAGGTGGTTGTCACTTCAGTGTTATTGTCTCATGCTACAGCACAGTAATTTAGGGCTTGGGATGGAGATATATATACACGTGTGTGTGTGTGTGTGTGTGTGTGTGTGTGAAACACCTGGTTACACAGGCCAAGGTGAAGAGGTGGAGTCCAGTACTCCAGGGGAGGATAACTACCATAGATGCTCCAAGGAATCAGTTACCCAAACCCACATTTAATAACTCCTTGGACTCTTGGGCACTCAAAGTAGTAAATGCCATGAGGCCCAAGAAGATGGGTTACTTAAATACCAAGAACAGCATATAGTATGTTTATGGGCTGGTGACAGGGACAAAATTTAATACATACTCCTTCTGCTGCCATTGCTTAAAACTGAATGACACATTACTAGACTCCCTTGTGCCTCTCCTGGCTTCGTCACAATACCTTGAGGCATGATTCCCAGCTTTAAAGCAATAAGATCAAAGAGGAGTTTCCTGATCCTAGAAACTGGTGTTCTTGAGGTTAGAGGGCTCAGGTGGCTGCTCCAGCTGAGCCAAGGGCTTCACTCAGTTGGGCTGAGATGAGAGGCTCAGCCTCTGTAGGAGCTTATCTTCCTTAGCACCTGGTTATGGTGGCCTTTCTGTCAAGACAGAAGGCTAGAGAGACAGATACCCTGGGGGAGCAAAAGCATTTAGTCTAACCATAGCATCATGAGCTTCCATAGGAGAACCCAGACTGCTATGCCAGGCTACTTCACTGGCTGATGTTATTCTCAGCTATGGTGTGATGTGTAGCCACTCCATGCACATTCTTGTTCTGTATCCACTTTCCTCTCTAGTATTGTGCTAAGATCCACAGCCTTGAGACTCAGAGCCAAGGACAGGCCTACGGTGAATGCCCAGGCACAGCAGGAAGGTGTGGCCTATGCCTGGCACTGTCTCAGTAGCCTCCTGTGCAGCTGTGATCTTAGCCAGGATCCTCCTCCCACCTCTACCATCTTGTCAGGGACTGTGACCCCAGAGGCAAATCTACTGGTTGCAGCATGAGGGCCCCTCTCCCTTTTTGACTTAAAAAAAGCAAGAAGCTCTAATCCTTGACCTTCAACAGTCCCCACCTGACATCAATAGCACTTCACCTCTGTCTTGGAAGAAAGTGAGTTCAAATCTTAGATCTCTATATAAGTTAGCTGTGCAGTTCTGGAAAGTTCCTTACTCACTCTGAGCCTCTGCTTGCATTCCTGGAAAGGAGGAGGGGGCATAATAATGAAATTTGCTTTTCAAGGTTGTTCTGGAAAGATAAATTATGTCAAGTGTTCAGCGTGGCTGTACCATACCCCGCTCAGAGTACCTATTTTACAGTTAACCATGAACATCAAAGTATAGGTTCCCAAGTGAATAAAGGATGACTACTTACCAACCTACATGCACAGTTGGGTATAGGGGAGTCTATTCTACATCAACCAAAGCAAATTGTTTTGCCCTTAGGCCTACAGGATCCTAAGATTTTCAATTCTTTGGGTTTCATTTGAAGTCATATGACAGAGTTTTGCTCACTTCCAGCACACAGACTCCCCACGATGATGTTCCTCTTGTGTGCTGTGTTGGGTGGCGACCTTAAATGTCATGTGACGGAGTTAATGACATCACCATCCAGAGGAGGCTTATGTGCCCAAATGGTTGTGTGGAATGCAGACCTGGGATGCAGGTCTCACTCCCAGTTTCCCTTGACGCAGGCATGGGTAAACAATAGACCAGTACAGATGACTGAAATCGGGTGACCTGTAACATTAATCGCCCTGCTTTGACTGATACCTTCAGTGTTTGCAGTTGTTTATGAAGGTTCACACTAGCATCTGCTCCCTTAGCTTAGTTTTAGGTTTAATGTGTGCACAAGCAGACCATCTCCCATGTCTTGTATCTAGTTAGTATTTTTCCTTTCTTGATGCTGGGACAGCAGATCATGGTACCCTGAACTGATTTTACCTTCCTCTGAAAAACACCATTATCTGCACTTTAGAAGCATTGCTATAAAGGAAAGTTAAACCACACTGCTGGCTCAAGGGATACTATCAACTTCCGCTTGGTAGCACTACGTGCTAGACAAACACATTCCCCCACATAAGTTTGTCGCTGAGTAGGAGAATACTGTCCTTGCCTGCATTACTTTGCAGGTGTCCTAGGTCTGGAAACTGCATATTGATTTGCATTGGACAATGTTCTTCTTTGATGAAAACGCTCTTTCTGGGATGGTCTGTTTCATGCCTATGATTTAATCCAGAAAGCAATGGCACTAGCCACCTTACCTCCAGACATTCTTGGTTTGGGTTTAACCTGTCAGAAGGATATGACTAAGTTGTATAGTTGCCTTTGAGAGCTAACTTCAACTTTGGCTAGTTGGTGATGCATCCATTGCTCTTAGACTGTTGAGAAGCTTCCAAATTGTGATGTGGCAAGTTTGAACTTCTACCATCTGTCGACTGTGCTTCCAGGTGCTCTTTGTCCCCTAATTGAACTGCAACCCTCAGCTCTCCCCGGGCCCAAGCATATAATCACCAACAGTCCCCCCCCACCCTGAAGTGTGACAAGAACTTCAAGCATGTCCCCTTCCTGAGCCTTCCACTGAGCACCTCTGCAGGGTCTCCCACTGCCCCCATCCCCTATCAGCTAAAAGCATCCCCATTTATGCAGTTACCAAGCAGAAAGAAATACAAAACAATCCTCCATAATTACTCTCTGCTTCTCTCAATCCACCACTCTCTCCAACCCCTCAGCCGTTTCTCCCATGGCACTGTTCCCAATGCCAGTCCCTTCTTGCCATCCTGATCTAGGCCACTGTCATCTGTGCTCTGCTCTACTGAGATCACCTTCAGCTTCATACTGCTGGCTCTTCTTCAACAGCCTTTGCTCTGCCCTCTCAGAGTCAGCGGCCTGGCATTTTACACAGTGGTCAGATCATACTGTTCCCTAGACAAGAATTCCTCAGAACTTCCCACCTCCCCTAGAATACGATCCAGACAGGGCACCTGCTCTGCACATGTTTAGAGACTGGGCGGGCACCCAAGATGTGCTGTGTCTTATCTCCACCCACTGACTCACTCTCTCCTCTGGCTCTCACTAAGCCAGGCTAGCTTCTTCACCAGGCCCTGAAGGCCTGCTGGGCCCCCATCCCCACAGTTATCTTCTGTTCCTTCTTTTCATTGTTCTGGTTCTTGTGGATGCATTGTCTTGGGAGGTTTGACTTTCCCATGCTATCTAAGCTGGAGCACATTCCCTTCTAATATCACTTGCTCCCCTTACTGTCCAACCATTGCAGTCTGAACGCATACATTTATTTATTGTCTTATAGAGAGAGTATCTTTCTTTTTACCCTTCCAATGAGACCTTCATAATGATAAGTATTTCCTATTCACTGGCCTTTTCTCTGGGTCTAGGGTAGTGCCTGGATCATCAAGGATGTTCAAGGAGAGGAATGAGTTGAATGGTACTCAGAGAAGCAATGTAGGGTTCAGGAAAGAATCCAAAGCCAAGATCCAATAGTCAGGTTTTCTACTCTCATTGATTCTTTGCCTGTGTAACGTTAGGCTGGTCACTGAACTTCTCTGGGCTTCAGTTCCCCAACTGACAATCAAGGTTGCCAAGCTTTTCTCTCTGATAGCAAAGGCTGTGAGGTGTGTGATATGGTCTTTTTCAAAACTGTTTCACCTTGCTAATTTATAGTGTAAAATAGCCACTTGGTGCATAATGAACAGAAAAAAACAACTGTGCAAGTTTACCCTTTATTAACCCCTGAGTAATTTCCAAAGTTTATTCTCTCTTAATATTCTGGGGTTTATTGCTTAGATTTGAGCTTCTGATCAAAGAAATAGTAACTTTAGAGAGGGGGCCTTCTGGACCCAATTTCAGTATTCAATAAGATTTATAACCATCTCTGGGTAGAATTAGAAAGAGGGGGAATCTAGCCTAAGAAGAGAGAGCCATATCACCATCCAGATCACACTTAGAAATTAGAGCTGAGGATGCTTTGGTGTGTGATTCCCAGAGAGAAGTCCATGCTGTCTGCACACACACTGTGATGAGCGTAAACACCCGAATGAAAATGTCCTCCAAACTCCAGTAGACACTTACTCCTCTCTTGAAGTTGGCATGCTTCCATGTGAGGATACACACGAGCCTACACCTGCCCCTTGCACCCTCCCCACCCTCTTGAGATGCTGAAGCTGGTGACGCACTACTAACCTTCAAAGATGAATCTCTCCAGCCAGAGTTTCAGACCCAGTAAGTGGCAGTCACATTTCCAAGGGTTGTCCTTAAGAAGTACCAGCCTCACCTTGGGCATGGCCTCTAGAAGTTCACGATCCAGATGTAGAAGATGGTTCTGCTGCATGGCAAACACAGTCAGGTTCTTCCAAGGCTTGCCCAGAGATGTGGGGAGGATGCTGAGGCTGTTGAATGATAGGTCTAGCTCCCTGAGCCCAGGCAGGGCATGGGCAAAGCTGCTCTCTATGGATAGCAGGGAATTTTGGGTTACGTTTAAAACCTGCAAGTGCGGAAGTCCATAGAAAGCTTCTGCAGCCAGATTTGAAAGAGAGTTGTTAGATAAATTTAAGGTGGTGAGCAGTGACACAGAATGAAATGCAAGAGCAGGAAGCCAGTGGATCTGGTTATCTTGTAAGAGCAGAGTTACTGTCCATGAGGGTAAGTCAGGGGGGATCTTTGACAGCCCCTGACCACTGCAGTCCACAGAGTTTGATGATGGGTGGCACAAACATTTCTTGGGGCAGCTGCCCACACTTGGGAGCAGGATACCCACACTGGAAACCAGCAGCAGAACACCTAAAACAAGGAGAAGAGGGAGGGATGGAGGCCAGTGTATGAAATGTAGTCGCCATCAGTGGGCCGTGGTGGCGCACGCCTTTAATCCTAGCACTTGGGAGGCAGAGGCAGGTGGATTTCTGAGTTCGAGGCCAGCCTGGTCTACAGAGTGAGTTCCAGGACAGCTAGGGCTACAGAGAAACCCTGTCTCAAAGAAAGAAAAAAAAAAAAAAACAAACAAGAATTCCTAGTGTAGTTCTGAATCAGCAATGCCTTCCACCCAGCTAGAAAGGAGGTCTCTCCCCTTATCAGAAGGGGACAGAGTATACCCAGGATGATTACTGAGCCTAGCTCTGAGCTAGCCATTGTCAGCAGCCTTGGAGAAGGGACTTCTACTGTGATGTGGTCACCAGAATGCATAGAATTGATATCACATGAAATGATGAAGGGAAAGTCATTCTGAGACATGTGTCCTTTGGAAGTCCGAGCCAGGTGTGTGGGCTGTGGCAGGTAGAAAGCTAACAAAGGAGCTTATGCCCATATTTCTCAAAGGACCACTCCAGAGGAGGGTAGGCAAGTTGATTTCTGTATGGTGGTAGAAATGTTCTGTGCCTGCCCTCCAGCATGGATGTCACTAGACACCTGTAGTTCCTGAGCTCCCAAAATGTGATTGCTGCAACCCAAGAACTGACTTTCAGTTTTGACTTGGTCCTAATTCATTTACACTTCAATTATCAGACGTGGATTCAGGTGACCATATTGACTAGGGAATGCCCCTACAAACAGCTCTCTAGCTTTGCAGGTCTAACCCAATCTGTGACAATTGTCTTTCTCCTTTTTTTTTCTATGATGGTTTTAAAAATTACCAAGAAGCATTAGAAACAATATGAGACGTATCTTTTTTTCTGAAATTTGTACCAGACACTCCTAGATGATCAGACTTCCGTCATCTTCTTGCTTTTTACTGAGAAGTGCGGTGCTTTAGTGGGACACACTAATCACCTCTGGTTTTCCTCCCAGAAGCCTCTTTCAGACTCACTCCACAGAAGCCTCCCAGAAACCTGGCTTCTGTCTCAGACATGCTCAAAACAGTAGTCACTGTACTAGGATTATAGGTATGTAGTGCCATGCTCAGTTTTGTGGTGCTGGGGATCACACTCAGAGATTTGTGCTTGGTAGGCTAGTGCTACCAACTGAGCCCTGACTCTTGCCTTCTTAATACTATTCAATAAAGGATAGCAAGGCTGAAACATTTATAACATTTCCACCTTGAGTTGAAATCGGGAGATATGGCCTATTACCAGAATATTCTTTTGAGATCGTTGGAGTTATCTAAGGATTTTCCTCTCTGAAGCTGAGGACTAAACCTGGGGTCTTCTGCTTGCTCATCAAGTGCTCTGCCACTGAGCTAAACACTCAGATCGTAAAGGTGCCATCATGTACTCAATTTTCCTTCACTTACTGCAAGATCCACCATTTCCAGAGTTGGAGGTATTGGGAGCGTATCTTGGGCCTGGGTTGGAATGAGCCTATTCAGTATTCCCTCTGATTTTTATTTCTGTAATTGCTAGAGATGATCACTGAGATAGAATGTTGTTATGCTGAGTTTTGTAAAATGCAATAGATAATAAGGAAAGTAGCAAATGACCAGGTGGCATCCACTGCATGTCAGGGATCAATCCTACTGCTTTATAGATATGAATCCATCCTAATGACCTTAAACAACATGGTTGTTTGTCTTCAGCATTTTGAAGGAAAAAAAAAAAACAGGCATAGAGAGGCTAAATCACTCCCCAGGGTCACAGAAACAGTAAACAATCAAGCATGATTTGATCCCAGACTGTCTACAGAATCTGTGAGAATTCTTATCTGCTATATTACTCTGCCAGATATTCAAGAGAGACATGGTACAGCAATCAGGGATGGATTTGCACAGTGCTGTACTGTTTGTTTGTTTGTTTGTTTGTTTAATCCACATAAATATAATTATACATTTATCCTATTCGGCAATCTGTTCTGTTTAGTCAAAACTATGTATCCACATGAGTACTTAGAAAGCTTCTTCACGTCTTTTAATTAGTAAGGCGTATTCCAAGTGTAGGACCATGTCAAACTCAGTGTCCAACTCATTGAGGAGCATTTGGGCTTCCAGGATTCCCTACTCACTTATCACAAATGGTGCAGCTATATAGGAAGGTGGGTGACTGCTCCCCAAAATACAGAGGATTGATATTTTCTTAAAAGGCTGTGTGATCCTTTTTCAAAGTTACAGGTTCCCTCCCTTTTTCTCTCCTGGGATTTGAATTTCTAAGTACGACAAACATGTGTCAAGTGTATTTTGTTGAACCGTAGAGGAATTGACAGGGCCACGGAATGCTATTCAAAACAAAATGCTTATCAACATGGAGGCTTCCAAGAGACGGTTATTTATATTGTTGTCTGGTTTCCACCTCACCTAGGGGGAAGCACAGAATGACTGTCAAATGCATGACACCTTGATCTCCCTGCTTTCCACGCTGCCCCTGACTGCTGGTGCCCAGGCCTATAGGTCTGGAAAATGAGGAGCTTTCCAAGGGAAATCTGCTTGCTTTGATTTAGTTCAAGAGACATAGAGCATCAAAGTCTCCTTCTCCTTCTTCAAACAGATTGTCCTTCTGTAATTTTTCAGATATCTAATTTCTTTCAAAGTTCAAATAATTGCCTTTCCATTAGAAATCACCTGACACCATCACTGTGACCTGAGCCACAAGGATTAATTATCTGTAGGGAATCAATCCTTAAAGAACAGAGTACCCACCCAGTCCATTTATCTCTTAATAAAAGGCTTGTATTTCTGAAATATTTTGGGGGAAGTTTGCCTCCCACTTCCCCAAAGGAAGTAATATATGAACTCCAATTCAAGGCATCGTGTTGTCTATGAAATGGCCCGTGAAAAGCCTACTGCATGTCCACACCACAACTATACACATTTGTCTTCAGCCCCCTTTCCCCCTTCCCCAGCATGGTGACACATCCATCTTTCCACTGAGAGAGATTTTTTTTTTTACATCTGTCCAATGTTTTAAGAAAGACAGGTTGAAAATTGATTTCTCACAGACACTTTTTGGAGGGGATCCCTGCTTCTCTCAGTGGGGGACTTCTGGGGTAGGGGCAATGGAATTCGTTCCTCCTCACCTTTCATGGCCCAGGCTCTGCAGTACAAGCCCTCATCCAACATATAAACCGACGTGTGTACTCACAGATCAACACACCCAGGCTACGGCAGACTTGGAGCCCAGCTTTCCATTCTCTTTCCCTGAATCCAGCATGGGCTTTTCTCCAGTGCAGAAAGCAGTTGCTAAATTCAGGAGGTCACTTATTGAAGCAGCCTGCCCCCTTGTCTCTGTCTGCTGTGGTCCTTCTCCATAAGAGGGTCTTTTGATTGCGTCCGGTCTTTTTTTTGCAAAATGTCAGCCTCCCTGGGATCTTTTCTGCCTCTCCCATTCAGACAGCAAACCACATAAAGAATGTTGGTCAGACCTTGGTGAACAGCTGTAGCATTCAGACATGACCCCAGTGGCCCGGCCTTTTTGATTATTTAATCTGCTTGAAGTCCAGGGCACCAAAATAAAACAGCCTTCTTAATCCGGCTGTGGCTTCTGCATTCTCTTGACTTATCAACCGTGCTGTGTCAACCCTCACTGGGTGTGGGGGATGCAGGATACATCTCTAACCTGGGGTCTCGCAATGGAGCCTGCAGGGAGTGTAATATGAGAACAAATTGGCCTGCTGGAGACTGACAGTTTCCATGGGGCACTTCTTTGGCTATCCTGGGTCCATTCAGCCCACATCCCCGGAGATTAGCTGTGTTGACAGGTCCCGGTGCCCTGCAATCCACAGCCATGGTTTCCTTCCGTGGGTATTACAATCTCTCCTCCCCAATGCCATAAATACATCTCACCTATTGCTTGCTTGCTGCACATACACACACACACATACACACACACACACACACACACACACACACACACACACACAC
>JADRCC010577828.1:0-22564 GCA_019843855.1 Hylomyscus alleni
GGTCTAATGAGCACTAAGCTGTTTCTGAAACACATGCCAGCTATCATTTTGCTGACTACACTCAATGCCAGGTCACTACATGACAAAAATATTGGAACACATCCTGGTATAAGACATCTGGGACATCTTAGGTCCTCCTCCAAAGGAAGACACATCCTGGTAGTTTAATCATAGCCTGATGCAAAACCATGGTAGGTAAGCCAGCATCAAGACTTCCTTAGCTGTGAACAGGATAGACACCACACGCAGCAATTCCTTCTGAGTCCCCCTTTCTGAAGCAGGCAGGGGTGGTCTTTACAAAGTTTCTCTGTGGCCTAGAGATCTAAAGGGGCTTTACTAAAACCCATGTGGCTTGGTTTCACCAGTGTTTGGATTCACAAGGTCTAGAAGACACACTTCAAGCAAGCTCCCAGGAGCATCTCCCTTGGGCAATGCTGCTCTGAGAAGACACTGGAGGGGCTCTACCTGTTGGGTCCTGCAGCAAGTCTATTAAATTAACAGACCCAAGAACCACCTGGTTTGTTTTTTGTTTTGTTTTGTTTTGTTGCTATTCCCTCATGATCAACTGGAAATATCTAAATCTTTTAAAACATGTTTTAAAACACCTAGACAATGACACAGTTTGATCCAAGTCTCGTCCTCAAATGAGTTCCAAGTGCTGGTCGCTTTGCCACATAACAAGCCTTGCAGCAGGGGCCTTGGAAGCTTGTGAGGTGTTATCACAGCAAACTCTTCTAGAACTTCTTTAGGTTTGCTTACAGAACAGTAAGTGTTCCCTATGTGAAAATAGTCCGCAAATGTTCTTCCCTCTTGCTTAAACCACATGAATCCTTAGCGTATGCAACACACATATTATAATCTCCGATTGAAGAGAGGTCCTGCTCCTCTCAGAGAGAATGCAAGGATGTTATTTCCGGGAACAGCGAGAGTACCTTTACCAATTTTTTTTTCTAAGTTGCAAAATACTGCAATAAAGTACTGCTCAAGTCAGACTGAAACAATTTTCCCATCTGTCAAAATATTTTAAATAGCATCAAGCTGGTATTACTTTGTCAAAACACTTCATCAGAGATGGAGTCTAAATTTAAATAAGCAGTTCCTCGAACTCTGTACGGAAGGTGAATGGACTGTCTCAGAGGCTTGCAGTTTTATGGGTAGCCTGCAAGGTCTTATGAAAAAGACCTTGAAAGAAATGAGTGTTAAGCCAAGAATAAGCTCACTCTGGGCAAAGAAAAACAAATCCTGCAGAACAGGTGAGACATTGCATTGTTCTTGAACTGACGCACTTCAGTTCTTCCCAAATGCCATAAAACACTCCAGCTTTACGTAGGTTCTGGTCATTTTTGGTAAATGTTCAAGGTGTAGAGGAAGGAGGGAAGGAGTGACTAATAAAGATGCAGGTATCACTACAGGATCTGTAGGAGGTGAGTTCATGGTGATTCCTGAGCAGTCATGTGACTTTGTGTGTTTTCCTGTGTTTTTGTGTGTTTTCCTCTGGATTTGCTCTCGACATGTGTTTATGTAGCTGAAGTGTGCCTTATGTAACAGGCCTGAAGATGAGACACAAGCAGGACCCTGGAGGGGTCCTGTTCCGTCCTTCATATTCATGCAAGAGCACTCACAGTAATCTCCAGAATTTGAGTTTAAGTTAAGAGACAGCATACTGAGGGAAGTTAATGACTTTCAATATTTGGTACACCTCTAATGTATACATAATTAATAGATAAGAATACATATACTTTCGGCTTTTATTAAATAGTCTCTCCTTTTGCTATGAATCTGTCAGAGAATTTGCAGTTCATCTCTGGGTGGGCCATACCTAACATGCCTTCACCAAGCACCGCACTACCACTCATCTAGTGAAGATGTTAGCTTTCTTCAGCTCTTAAGACCATTAAGACTCTAACACCAGTGGCGTCTCCCAGCATCTCCAGAGGGACACAGAGCTTGCACCAGGACTGAACCTGTATTAGTGCTGCTCTCAGATCTCATCAGAAAAACTGCTTTATGCTAAGGACAGTGGTTAATGCGAAAACTCTCAAGAGATCAAAGTGCCGACAGTGAGTTACTGCAAAGAGCTCAGACACAAAGGGAATGTACATATCACAATCTTCCTCATGGCTCAGGGACCATCTCAGATGAGGAGGGTAGAAATATGAGGTGATCTGGGAGTTAGGGAGGACCAAAAAGAGACAATGTCTCTGGACAAGACAAGAATGCTGTACTGAGGAACTCAGGGCAGTTGTGCTTGCCTGAATAGCATCTAGTCAATCAGCATTCTCACAGGGAGGTGGGAAGGGGTCATGTCTCCCTCCCATAACTGAGATGCTACGGACAGTTGATGGCTTCTCCATAAAGGACAATTCATTTTCTTTAAGCTATGGACCCTGGTATATGAGCCATGTTGTAGTGAACTGTCCTAAGTCCACAAGTATGTGGGCAGCGCACACTGGGTAGTTTAAGAGACATGATGACGTTTGCAGGTAGGAGGTGAATCAGAAAAGAGCTGGTGAACTGAACAGGAGGTGACTATAACGAAAATGCAATGTGGATATTTATACACACAAGATATTTTTTAAATCAAATACCCTTATGTTGAACAAGTCAACTATCAGTTTATTAAAAAATAATTACAAATTTAATTTTACATGTGTGTGTGGTCTATGTCTATGTATGTGCCCGTGTGTACCTGCACTGATGCACAGAGGCCTAAGGTCAGTATGGCTGCCTTCCTTTATCATGGTGAACCTGAGTTTTTGAGATAGAACCTCTTATGGAATCTGGCTAGACTGGCTGGCCCAAGTAGTCAGAGGAAACCCCTTCTCCATACAAGTTAATGCCTCCTAACTGAATAAGAAATCATCTTTTTCTCACGTGCTCAACCGTAGGTCATCCTTAGGCAGCCCCTTGTGACTTACTCCTTTCTATCTGGTTATCCAGAGCTCTATATTATCCTTTTATAAACCCCATGTTTTATAATTAGACTGGTATTTACTTGAATGTTGTCTTTGCTCTTCCATCTCTGCCCTTGACCATAAATTCCCAACAGCATGATCACATATGTTTTCTGCCCAGCCAGCATATAGATCTAGGCCACTGACTGAGCTATATTTGTTGCTCAATAAACAGCTATTGAGTAAGAAAATTAATAATATACATATACATATATGTCTTCTTGATTCTCAACTAATCCTGAAAAAGAAGCAGATAACATTCCAGAACAGCTTCCATCGAAGCTGGATTCCCACATCTATAATCTCCTCACTCTGAGGAGTCAAAAGAGTTATGGGAAACCCTAAGCTAAGGAACCTGCCATTCCCTTTTGTCATCGGGGCTTCTGGTCTGTGCCCCTCCACTGAGAGACAATTAAGTTCTAGACATTTGAAAGGCACAGATTTTAGTCTTGGTCTTGTGGAGAACACAAAAAGAAATGTTTCTGAAACCTGTAAGTTGCCATGTAAAGGACAGTGGCACAAACATAAAAGTACACATTCTTAAATATAACTCTACACAAGTTGCTTTAGTACATGCTCAAATTCCAAGGAGTTTGACTATGTTAATAATATCACAAATATTTGTTAGAAAGTTTTTTTCATCTAATGAAAGAATCCACTCTATCTCACTGATATACTTTAATTAAGCAACAGTGAAACTATTTGGTGTGCCAACAAGTAGGAGAGAAGGAGCACAGACCCGGAGGTCATACTTCATCCCAAGATCAGCTTCCTGGCCACACTTATCTTAGATAAAGTCCTAACATAGCAGTTCCTACTTGGCTAGCCATATGATAATCTACAATTCCATTTCCATTGGGCAATGAGAAACTTGTAACAATGCTACTGTGGACTTCAACCCATGCTTGACAGTATAAAAATGTGAGGTTTCATTCTATAACCACCCTTTGGTCATGTAAAAATGATAGCTTATGCTAGGTAATCCGGCCACCCCACTGTGGTCATCCCACACATTCAATCATTACCTTAGCTAATGTTCTTAGCCTATCTATGAGAAACTATCAGTCTTTTAATGACTTTCTTATGCTATTCTGCATCCAGCAAAATCCAGTGCTTCTAGGAAGAACCATGGAATGATCAATTAATAGCATCATAGAGAATATTGTATAAAAATGCAGCAAATTCTCTAATAGTTTAATGTTTTGTTTGATGTACACATGCAGAGATGACCAAACTCAGTTATAGACTCAAGATTCATTTTCTTACTATTGAATCTGGTCTTTATAGAAGGAAAACAGGAAGACATGAATGTAGGAATACCTGACCATCTGAGAACATCTAATTATCAAGACATTTTCTATGGCACACTTGACCTGGCCTCATTATAAAACATGAATATCTGCTACGAAAGTGGGGGCAGGCCAGAGCTTCTCAGTTAACCACACAAAAGATACTTAGTGCTTTGCTTGGTCAGGAAATTTATTGTACATTTATATTAATTCATAAATTCTAATATGTTCAAGTCAAACTCTTCATTTCCACTTCTGCATTTAAATATCCACATAGCAATATGAAAGTATCAGCTATTTACTTTCCCAATGGGTAACTAAACAAATGAGTCTCTGGAATAAAATAGGGAATTAAAACCACTTAATGCAAGGAAAATTTTGTATGATTATATCTATGCATATACACATATACACACACACATATGTATGGGGGTTGTCTAGAGTGTTCTCTTTTGCTATAATTAATTTAAACTTAGGTTTAAAATGACAAGTTCAGAGACCTACATCTCAGAGAAATTAATCTTCAACAAACTTGTCACGATAAATTGGAAAATGATCATCTTTCACAAGAACGTTCACATAAGCCTTCTTCATAATAACTCCAGGTTGGATACAACCCAATCCTGTTAATAGATTCTTTGATAAGCAAAGTGTGGAAGTTGCATGGACAGTCTTAAATTAGGTATGCTAAAGAAAAGTCTGACTCTACTCACAGATGCACAATATAATAAGCTATTTCTACTTAACAAAATTTCTAGAAAATATAAACTAATTTATGACAGCAAAAAATGGGCAAGGAGATCTGCAGAGACACATCAGAGATTAAGAGCACTGGCTGTTTTAGACTGAAGACCCCCACACTCACTAACAGGCTGGATGTCTTCCTGCACAGGCCTGCCACCCCAGTGAATAGGACACACACACACACACACACACACACACAATTACTTTAAATAACATAACCAAATGTCTTAAAATTAAAGACAAGTTCAACTACCATGTTTAAATTTAATATTTTCTGTCTCGCTCCCCAGGACTTGCTCAGCTTGCTTTCTTATATACCCGCCCAGGGATAGTGTCACTTACTGGAAGGCCCACCCATCAATTAGTAATCAAGAAAATGCCCACGAACAAGCATGCCTACAGGTCAATCTGAGGGATGCAGCTTCTCTGTGGTGGATTCCCTTTGTCCAGTGACTCGTTAGTGTCAATTAGATGAAGACTAATCTGCATATCTATTTTCCAGGAAGGAACAATACTATGGTGTGCTTAATTGTTGCTTGACAATAGCTTTTTTAGCATGCTTCAGGATAGTGTAAGCTCTCCTTCAAAAACTAGAATCATCATGGTATCAGGTTTTACAAGTGATGTTTTATAAACTAGAAAGTAATAGTAGAAAAACTTTGTAACAATTGCATATAGGAAGTCACCATAATCTTCCAAGGCATGGGGTAAATTTTTTCTAGTAAATTCTTTTCTAATCAATTCTTTCCTAGTAAACACAGACAAATGCTATGTCTACTGTTAGTGGGTAGAATATAAAGAAATCATTCAAGTAGATTTCAAAAGGTTTACTTTTATTTTTTGTTAATATATTTACTTTTATTTACATATGGAGACATTTCCAGACTGAAAACTACATTTGTTTATTAAGAATAAGGAATGCAGATCGTTGGCACAGTGGTTGCTTAGTGTGCATGTGGCCCTGGATTCAATCTACAGTACTAAATATAAATAAATAAATTTGTTCTTATAACATGCCTTAATTTTACTTTAAAATAACTTCTATATGTGTCCACATTGCATACTGTTTTACAATCTATTTTTTTTTCTGTTTACAGAGAACATTTTGTGCATTCTTTAACATATCAACTGGTGTACACATCACATTTAAAATAGCCTTCCAGTCCCTGTATTCCTTCTTTGAGATAGTAAATCAAAGAGAACGCCATATTTACAGCTCCAGAAAGCATGGAACTGGTTAAAGCCAGATCTCAGCCTTTACACCCTTTGTAAAAGTGTGTGTGTCTAACGAGGAGTAGAGGGAAGACATGAACTCTGGGGAAATAATGTCTGCGTTGGCAGGAATTTACAAGTGTCTCATGGCATCAAATATTGGTGAGAGAGAGAGAATGAAGAGAGCAAACATCACGAAGACTGACATCAGGTCTAGGACATGCAGTTCAGCCTTCCCAGGGAGAAAGGTGTGCTGAGTACAAGGTGGAAGGGCCCGTCCTTTGGACAGCGTGGACCTTCCTAACGAAGCATCAATGTGTGTGCAAAGGGAGCTGAAGCATAGAAAATCAGCCTCGCCAGTTGAGTATGGTACCACTAAACACAGAATTAAAACTGATGCCAAGTTAGTTAGTAGAAAATAACTTATGTTACCTCTTGAAATGTGATGGGTCCATTATGCTTCTTGATGACATTAATTGCCTCTCCAATGTACTACCCGAAGGCACTTACAAAACTGAGGGAATATGTTACATTTGGGATTATCAGAACATGTCTAAGTAGGTCAAATTTTGAAGCAAAAAGGGCTTCAAATGTTATGCAGTGATACAAAAAGTACAGCAACAAAAAAAAAAAAAACAAACAAATCTCTTATAGGGCTATACTGCTAAGGTGCTAATCACTTTTTAAAACAAAATTTAATTTTTTCCTCTTGCATAAACATTAACGCGGCCCTTTAAAATGCAGCGTCTCCCACCCGAGGCATAGTTCCTTTCACTGTGTCTCAATTCAACTTCAATCGCAGACTGAATATTAATTACATAAATATCTTTATTCATTTGGAAACTCTAGAAAAGTTGTCTCCAAAATGTTTGAAATCTGACTTCATATTTTCAGGCAAAAAGAGTCTATCCTAATTCTCATCGGAAATATAAAACGTTTTTGTCTAATTTGTTGAAATTTTCCCTTTGTAGCATTTGCAATAACCTACCATCATACTTTAAGGAAAATAGTTTGGATTTCTCCTAATGGAAATGTGATGACATATTCACCGTTCGTTGCCATGACTTCCGATAGGATACTTAAGACAACAGCCAATGGTAGGCTGTACAAGAGAATGTCCTATGTAGCAATGTGGTCACACACACACTGCCTTAAGGATATGATTGAGCACAGATTAACTTTCATATTTTAACTGCATTATAAGTAAAACATTGTTTTAAGAAAAACATGGATGATGGTTTGAATAAAAAGGGCCTCATCATACCCATAGGGAGTAGCACTATTGGTAGATGTGACCCAGTTGGTGTGGGTGTGGCTTTGTTGGGAGAAGTATGTTACTAGGGGTGGGCTTTAAGGTCTCAGATGTTCAAGCCCAGTGTCTCACTCTCTCTTCCCCTGATGCCTGCTTATCCAGATGTAGAATTCTCAGCTACGCCTACAGCACCATGTCTGCCTATACACTACGATGATGATGCTTCCTGTCATGATGATAACAGGCTAAACCTCTGCACGGTAAGCTAACCCTAATTCAATATTTCCTTATGAGTTTCCATGGTCATACCATCTATTCATAGCAACAGAAGTCCCAAGACAACATGAAATAAGATAATATAAAAATATGAGTGTAATATTTCCAAAACTTTATGAATCTGAGTATGAATCATGGAAGTATTTGTGGAAATAATACCACCCAGTTACACTGACATCTGCCATCGTACCTGAGTAGTCCATCAATAAACCCCATTTTGGTTTGGGCAATGAGGTGCCCAGTGCAGTTGCCATCTGGGAGTGAATACATTAGACCAATAATAGCACATTGTGAATTACTGCTAATAATAAAGATGGCACATTTGCATTAGTAACTAGTGGGACTCTAGAAAAGGAAACTGGAGAACATAGCTGTCAGTGGAGTGTGAGAGAGGAACACAGTGTTGCCCTCACCGGCAGATGCCCTCAGGTGGGAAGGAGGCTCATGAGGTCAAACGGGGTTGCTCAAAAGAGGAAAGTTATTTAAGTAAGTTTATGTATCAATCTATAGCTCTTTATTTCATGGATGGGACGATTTAGAATCAAGTACAAAGATGAAAAGATCTGGAAACAGATTTCTTTTATGCCATGGTTTTACCCAGCATTGGTGTAACTTACAGGTTTGTCTGACTTTTAATAGAATTAAGTTGTTCTACATCAGCAAAATCCCTTGCTTGAATTCTTACCAAGATTCCAGTCAATCATGTATATATATTCAGTATCATAAAAACCCTAGCCTAATTGTGATTGCTAAGCTACTGTGAGGGTGTGTATTTGCAAAGACAATTGCTGGATTCTTGCCTTGGAGATGAATATCAGGAATTTTTTACGATTATCCAAGTATACACATTAGATACACCACAAATTTTACAAAGAAATGATAAAAAAAATCTTTTTAAGGAATGGAAGGTATTTTAAGAAAATGAATATAATAAAACAAAAAACTTTAAAATTACTTTTACTACAGGAACTTTCCTAATATTCTCTAAAGCATAGAAACTAAATATACATAAAACTTGTAGTTCCCATATAAGAAGTCCAAAAGCCACTGGGTGAAGTACTATCCTCTACATAAAACAAGTTCGATGAATGCTGTTGAAAATTAATTCTAGGAAGATATTTTATATGCTTATTCATGACTTTCACTGACTTATTTCTACAAAGAAGGATCAAGAAGAAAATGAAATTGAAAGAACACTTTATGGGACCAAGAGACACTTGTCAATGTGTCTGCTTTGAAAACACAAGGACCGGAGTTTAATCCCCAGACCCTGTTTTAAAAAAAAAAAAAAAATGCTTGGCAGGTCAGCTCATGCTCAGACAGGCAAGGAGGGCAGATTCCTGGGGTTCATTGGCATGCTAGCCTTACTTACTTGGTGAGCTCCAAGTCAATTAGAAAAACTGGCTAAAAATAAAAGTGGGAAGCTCTAAGCCATAACACTGAGGCTATCCTCTGGTTTCTACAACTGTGCATGTGTATGCAGACCTGCCTAGGCATGTGCGTGTACACAAAAAGAGAGAGAAGGAGATAGGGAGGCAGAGAGACAGACACAGAGAGACAGACATAGGGAAGGCAGAGAGACAGACACAGAGAGACAGAGGTAGAGATAGACAGAGGCAGGAAAATCACCTTAAAGTATGAAAACAAGTATGCAGACCATGGAAAAATTGATAAGACCTGCCACTGCTGTATATACAACTTATGAGAAAGATCAACCACCGCCAAGACCTTATACTGGCCAAGTGGATGTGTATCATATTCTGCGTTTGGATTTCTCAGCCCTGGCATTGTAGGCATTGGGGGGACAAATATTTTGATAGAGTAGGAAGCTGTCCTGCCTGGGGTCGGATGCTCAGTAGTACACCTGGCCTCTGCTAGGAGATGCCAATAATGTACCTGTTTCCCATTTTGTGACAATCAAAAATAGCTCCAACCACTGTTAAGGGTGTCCCAGGAGACATAACTGAACAAAATAATATCTGGTAACCCTGTCATTTGGAAATACACATAAAAAGAAAGTGCTGGCCACAAGCGTTTTCTACTTTGGGGAAAAAAATAAATCTAGGACAACATAAATAGTTTACTTTGTTTCCTTGAATATTATGGACTTATGAAAATAGAACTAAGAACAGAAATGTAATGCTACTTAAGAAATCAGTATGGCTCTTCCTTGTATTGACATCTTCATGCAGTTAGTTAGTCATAAAGCCTTAGGTTGTCAAAACAATATAATTTTGAAGAACCTGCATGGTCTGCCTATTTACCTCTGGGCAAAAATATGCTTCTGATCAGTCACTTTATGGCTCTTGAGAGTACATTAGTTCTTTATGCAAACTAGCTAACAGCCCCATCTTGACGAGGACGCTTGAGCCTCAGCTTCCTCTAAAGTCATGGCTTTCTGGATTTTAGATTTATCGGTTGTTATTTATCCTGACTCCAGTGCTTCCCCCACTACTCATTTGCTAAGTGTTCGGAGTTTCCAGGGTTGAGCTTGGGGCCCCTCTGTATTCCTTGTATTATGCCCTTCCCCTGGAGGATTATCTCCCTGACTTCACATACCATGTCAGTGGGTGCATTCCCTTGAATATTTCAGAAGCATCTCATTTGAATGTCTTAGCCCATTCTGATCAATGTCATTTTTCTTGTATGTTTCTCTTGACCAGTTGCTCATGTGAGGTCAAAACTGACACCTCCTCACTTGCTTTCACAGGTAGTTCTTTATCCTATCCTACTTCTAATACAAGATTTATTTTTAGCCTAGTCATGGCCACTATTGTTACCCCTTAGTCTAGACCATGATTATTTCTGAACTAGGCAATGGGTTTCTAATACATTTCAACTTTTATGCCTCAAGAATATATGCTCCTCTAACTCATTTAAATATTACTCAGCGCATTCAGAGTATGTAAACTTTTCAATCACTTCTAGCTACACTTGGACAATTTCAACTCCCAGCACAACCCACTAGGCTTTGCAGAATCCAGACTCTGCAATCCCTGCAAGTAACTCCCTGTTTTACACAACCAACTGCACTAGTCTCTTTTTCTATTTCTCAAAATATTTTGACAAAATATTTATAAACAGTGACATAAAACATGGACAAGTGTTTTAAATTAGGATATAAAAGCAAGATTTGGAAACTTGAGATTCCCTAGTACTTGGTAATCCACTAGGTGATGAAGCCCTTCAAAAATTACATTAATATACAACAAAATAGGGACCAATAAGCTAAATGGCACTTCTGCCTCTAAACACAGAAAGTAGAGAATTTCCAACCCTGGGGCTAGATTACATGTTGTTGTGAATTACATGTTCTTCAGAAATAAACACACCATAGATAGAAAAATATAAAGAAAGAAAGCAGAAACAAAAGAACAATTTCAGAAGGTAGCCTGCTGTTGGCAGAACTAGAGAGGTTCTGCTTACTCAGAATTCTAAGGGATGCTCAAACTCCCTCTCTCCCCCTGTTCCACTTCTCCCTTACTTTCTCTTTTCCTCCTGTTCCCTCCCTCTCCCTCCCTCTTTCTCTCCCTTTCTCTCCTTCCCTCCCTGGCTCCACTCAAAACTGCTTTTTCTGTAAAATTCAATCAATCAATCAATCAAGATTTCAAAATCCTTCTAGTAATCCCATAGATAACACTTGTCTGAGTTTATCAAGTTAACAAAAATTATTTGGATAATGACAAAAATAAGGAAAGATGAATTAGTGTTCGTTTTATCAGATTTCCTGATAAAAGAGAAGTCAAGCATGTTATACATTTGCATTTTCAGCTCTGATTCCAAGACAATGTCCCTTCAGTAGAGAAAAGGCAATAATGACAACACCATTACTCTGGAGGGAGACATGTCTCTAAAGCTGTGAAATTGCCCTCTCCCCTCACTCATGCATTCAGCTCTCTTTTTGTAGTTGCACATGTAATCTAGCAGAAAAGCAGGAGAAGTCAATGCCAGGTTTCTAAAATGTCTGACCGCTTGTCCTGGTTCTCTCTAGCACCTTCCTCCACCACCCAGCCAGTTCCTAGTTTGCAGTGCATCGGTATTTCCCATTTGTTTAACAGCAGCAGTGCATATTCAGTAAGGTTAACCTGGATGAATGTCACCCACTAGATTCTGCACAGACTCAAGAGACACAATGCCACCAAACAAGCTACCATGGAGGCATAGCTAACTTACCATAAGAACACTTCTATTTTACCCTCTGTGCCCAATATTTATTTCATTACACCCCACCAGGCTCAGTATTTGTCAGGGTTTATGACACATTTCCAGATTGTAATTACACATTATTAAAATTCACTCTGATAAAAGTATTGCCAGAAGAAAACTCTTTTCCATGCACTTCATACTATAAGATTACCAATAACTTTCTCATTCAGGAAGACTAAGAACAGAACCTTGCATGCATTTTGATTGTGAATATTCAAAACAATCTTTTTTCATACAATTGCAGTAAGTTGTGAAATCACACAGACAAGGAAAAAAATTTTGCTGTGTCTAGTTAATCACAGGCAGGTTCCTTCATCTCTCTGGGCCCCGGTTCATTGTATATAAAGACATTAACAATGAGTATCATAGAGAGACACTAGGATGGACTAAACCAGAAAATTACACAGGACAGATGGCAGCCATACCCTAACTGCTCACTACATGCCTGTAATATATAAAGAAGGAAGGGCACAAAAAAAGACCCTCACCTCTCAGTTTGTCACTATCCTCAGGTTTTCAACTCCGTCATTACAAATGAAAAGAGTTATTTTGTCAGTTTGCAGTAGCTGAAGAAACCTGAGGCAGCCTGGAGATACTTCCTCAGAGGAAAGAAAAATCAAAGCTAAAATTGAGGCAGACTCCCAGGTAAAACAGAACTGTCCCCAGCCTCATCATCCCTCACAGAGATCAGAAGGCCCATGCAGGGGTCATTGCCCTCTGGTCTGCTATTCCTGGCTCTGTGAGCTTTGACAATTCTTTGCAATGTCCCCTTCTCTCAGAGAGAAAATGGACAAGGAGCTCTGACTGTTGCTTTTCAGATGCAATTCCAAGCCTGAAGAGAGGGGTGTGACAAGAGTAAGGCATTCTTAGGGACCCGACATAAGACTTCTCAATAGGAATTTGACTCATATTCCCTCTATCAAATAATCAGAAGATAAAGCAAGTTTAAAACAGTGAAGTATACAGAAACAGACCCAACCCAGCCTTCCTGTAAAAATTACAGTTAACAGTTTGTGGGACCACCACTGTTTCTTAGCATTTTTCCCTAGCTGTTTTGTCCCCTCTCCCTCAGGAGACTGGTAATGTCATCTTCATTTAGGGTAGGGAAGCTCAAGCATGAAGTCTAGAAGAAACTTCTCAAGAAGATTATCTGTAATGAAACCAAAATTTTGCCTGAAATGAATGTGGCCCCAGAAAATAGCATCTGATGACCCCACCCCACCCCACTTTTTTGCTCCCTGGGAAACCATCCTCAGATCTTAAAAGTCCTTCTTCCCACCAGTCATCATTCCGGTTTCTGTTCTAATGACTATTAGGACAGACCTGACACTAATGAGTTGATATGACAATGTAGGGAATTTTAGGTCTCTCTCGTTTAATGTTTACAATGGACACATTTCAAACTTATATATGCAACAGGACCAAAGTAGGTACACAATCCAGTGGTCCATATGAAAACAGGGATTCCTACAGTGGAGGCTAGGGAATAGGTGCCTTGTGAGTCATGCAGTATACATTCATCTGTAAACTACCACATTATCAAAACGCTGAAGGCAATAGAATATTTCAACTCTATAAGAAGGTAACTGAAGACCTTAAGCTGCTTTAGGTCTGAGATACATCAGGCTCTGTAGACAATGCTCCTCACGGCAAGATTGATAGCCCCGATCTGAAAACACATGAACTTCCCAGTAGAAGCTTTTTGCCAACTCTAGAGCTGTCCCCAGTCTGGAACAGCAAACACTTACCGAGAGCTGTATTTCACTCACACAGTTCTTTTCACTGCTGCTAATCTGAATCCCTTTTGTTTCCCTCGGTACAGGTTTATCTTCCCACAGCCTACAAATTATTACAGACTATTTGCAAAGGGAAACTTAGAGACACCCAGCACAGTACTCTCTCTTCAGGGCTCCCTTGAAAACTTGAAAGGAACTCACCCGTTGTGTTGTGCATTCCCTCTTTGCCAAAGTGTGCCGTGGTGGTTTCGAAAGCGAGCCCAGTCCTTCTGAACTTTTCTGTATCCGTTATAATATTAAAGAACCACAAGGAAGGGAAGTGGTTAGTCAACTTGCTAATTTTATCAGGTCCCCACCACTCCCGGTTAAACAGTACCTGATGCTACAGACAAGAAATCTGTGTTCCAGTCCGTTTCCCTGCCACGGGAAACCGGGAAGCAGAAGGGGGGGGGGGGCTGTATCTGGTTTGTAGCACAAGACACTCAATGAATGAACATCTTATTACTATTAATAAGAAGCCTAATAAATGCCAGACGCCGGTGATTCAACAAAATGAAGAGGAAGAAAGAGAATGTCAGCTCCTACTCCAGCAAACTCGGTATGGGTGGAAAGGGGGTGATTCTAACGCACTCTGAGGACGTGTGGGACGTGGCTGGTGTTTCATTTGTTGATAAATTATCCTGCGCTGGAATGGAGCCAGTTTACCGGATATAGAAACTTCCACAACTTGGGGCCCTGGCTCAGACCACTCTTCCTCTGGAGCTCAGTAATTAACAGACAGGACAAAGTACAAAATGTGTGCCTCTGGATAAGGGAAAATTAAACGTTCTCTGGAGGAGCAGCTATGAACTGTGTCCTGGAAGTAAAACTCGACAAGAAATGAGGAGAAAATGCAGACCCAGAGACAGATTTTAATGAAATAAAATGCTTTTGATGTTTTCATCCGACTCTGAAAGACTGCAACAAATATAAAACACTGTCGCCCCAGAACCCTAGATCAGGCCGTTTCCTGAGCTACTTAAATGGCTGGTATTTGAACTAAATCTGAAGTGCTCACTTTGAAGTACATCCCCCACCATATCTAAGGATTATGGAATTAGAAAAAAAAAAAGAGAGAGAGAATGTCTGGAAAGCAAATCATCCGGAAGGCTCGTTAACCCTTGCTGCAGATTGGCTGAGAATACATTCCCTCAAAGACAGTCTGACAGACAGAAATCACATGAAGTGACAAGGTCAAAAACAGGTAAACTCCATACCCTGGTGCAGGCTGAGCAAATAAGGGCCCACAGGCACCCTTCCTTTACTAACATCCCCCAAATCAGTATCACTAACCAAATAAACAAGGGAGGGCAAAGAACATGGAGATCATCACCTTTATTTCCCATAAGCCCATCTTTTACTTATATTTAAGGGGATGTGCTCCTTGATTTGAACGTAAGTGACACATAAGCAGCACCCTACTCTAGAACCCCACATAAGAAGCAACAACTCTACAGTCCTATGCACTCCCCACTCCCATTCCCCCATCGACACCTGTCAGGTGTCAAGTTGGGAAGACATTCCTGGGAGCTCCACACTTCCACAATGGCCCTCTCACTCACAGGTATACCTCTGAACACTCCCTCCTCCCCAGTTCCTCACAATACCTCAGACTATCCTCTTCTGCAGGCCACTGCAGCCCCTTGGAGAAGCTCCCCCCACCCCAGTCTAAGATGCTTGAACATTCCTGTCTGAAATCTTATAGCATAGGTCACTCTCCTCTCTATCCAGTCAGGAACTACTTTGCTGTGATATCTGTCTAGAACACTGAAGGCCTCTTTATGGTTTAGGACTGCCCTTGATGCCCACCGAGAGCTGCCTTTAAGGTTTTAAAAAAAATAAAATAAAAGCTCTACATTAGAAATAAATGTTTGAGAGGCTTCTTCATGTACCTAAAATGAAACTTGTGGGTTATACAATTATAGCTACATAGTGAAATTTTAAAAAAATCAGAATGTTCCCAGGAGTGAGTAGTTTACACATTGATGAATTCTTCAGGTGCCTGCACTACTATCAATGAGTAAATTTGAAATGAAGTAAGAAGAGTTTGCAAGAGTTCTTCCAAAGAGGTAAGAAACTAAAAGACTGGAAAGTTCCTACATTGATTAGATATAGAATAAAAAGAGTACTAAAATAAAAAGCGAAAAAGAGTTCTAGGTACATTATAAAATATAAGGAAAAAAACATTAACAGAAGTCTAGATAACACTGAAGATAAACCATAGACTATATAGGGCTAGAATGATGAGCCATCTGTTAAGAGCTCCATCTTCCAGAGGACATGAGTTCGATTCCCAGCACTCATTGGGCATCCACCTTACAACTGCCTGTAACTCCAGTCTAAGGGGACCTGTTGCCCCTTCTGGCCTCTGTAGGTACCAGGCACAAATCTGTTACACAGATATACATGCAGACAAATCAGGCATAAACATATAAATAAATAAATATATAAAAGTAACCATGAACAATGAATTTTGATAATGGGATCTTAGAATTGCTCCTTATCCTAAACACTGGGAAAGAGTCTTGGCTTTCCTTCTTTATATGTTGAATGCAGTTACTACAAGCACACAGATAAAGCTATGATATGGTCATTACTCAAGTACCATCAGCAACACTGGGGTCATGCCATGCCCACTCGTCTACTCCAGTTAAATCCACAATATCAGGGGTAAAAGCCTGATTAAGGATAAGAGGTGTCATGACTTCAAAGGGGAGTTTGTGCCTCCTGGGTATTCAGACAGTCGCTGGCATCTCCTAAATCAGATTAGTTCCAGATTAGTCTTTCCAATTGTCAACACGCCCTCTTATTTAGGCATAAAGGTACCCCAAGAAATGATTCGTAAATGGCTAAGATTGGGCATTGTTTTCTGGCCAGCACAACGTCCCAACCTATTCTAATTTAATTCCAAGTTGTCTTTAGCTTGGAATTTCTCTCAAGGAATCTGCCTTATCAGACAGGTTATACTCAGAGTTAGCAACAGAGCTCAAGCACATTTCTTAGGGCAGTCCCACAGAAGACAGAACTGTTTTACATACTAGAGAGTAATCGAAGGGCTTCCCTCACTCAAGGGCATTAGCAGGAACTGCTAGATTGGAACTTCCTGGTGCTTGCCTCCAGCAGACCTAGTGAATTAGTATGAGAATACCAAAATAGCCCTAGAGGGCACCACTGCTCTTCTGCCTGCTTCACACCTGGATACCTGATCCTACCGACCTTGATGTGGCAGTGGTCACTTGCCTAAATGACTTCGGTCTTGCTCTCTGATTCTACTGACCTTGTTGTAACCCTCACCCACTTACCTGACTCTTGTCATTTGCCCTGTTTTCTGTATACCATATAAGCCTGGTTTTCACTTTGTGCATTGGGCTTGCTCACTGACTAGAACCAGAACTTAGATGGACTAGGACTTAGATTCATGTTGTCTGAAGTCTCCTGGGCCCAGAGCGCTTGGGCCCAGTGGGGTGCAGCACCAGTCCAGAGGAGATGGCTGCTGCTTTAGACCCAGTGTGTTTCAGGTGGCCTCAGATGTACCTCAACTGCTGAGCTGCTAGATTTATCATTTCTCTTTTGCAATGACTGTAAAAGTCTGATGCCATTTTAAAGAAATACATTCAGATTCAGTACACTCTTGTGTTGGCTCTGTTTGTCATTCTTCGCCTACGCCTTGTCGACCTGACTAGGACACCGTTTCTCCCAGGGTTGAGGGAGGCCCAGATCGGCCGGCCTGCAGCAGGGTCAGTGCTATGGTTATCCAAACGGTGAAGAACCCATAATAAACCTTCAAACAAGGCAACAGGACTATTAGCTGGAAGTATATAGTTGCTGTCGTCTTAGACAATTCATTATCAATTCTAACTTTTTAGGCCTGAGAACAGGACAGAGCATCAGGAGTTTAGGAGACCAAGGAAGGCAGGGGAGGATGAAAAGCATGTGTGGCAGTCATCAAAATCTCCCCTATGGAGACAGGGCATGATGAGTCCCAGCAGCAAAGAATTCCCTGTCTTTCCACAGAAAGCAAACCCCTGCTTACCAAAAATGCTATTAATATACTGTGGCAAAATTTTTCTCGGCAGATTAGGAATCTATTTGCTGTAAAGTGTTTGTCTTCAGACTGATATGATCTCTAACTTAGGTATTGACCCCTCAATCAAAAACAATTTTCAGTAATGACGTGGGTAATAACAACACTATGGAGAAAACTTCTTGGATGAATGAGGACCTGAATTTCATCCACAGAAGTCACACTTGAAAAAAAAATAAAATTTAAAACAAAAGATAAAATGGATATAGTAGTAAAGATTATAAACCTACCATTGAAGATACTATGATAGGCAGATACCTGAAGCTCACTGGCCAGCTAGCCTAAACTATTTGGCAAGTCCCAGGCTATTAAGAGACTGTCCCCAAAAGAAGGTGACTAGGACCTGAGGAAGAACAGCTAAAATTGAGTTCTGCCACCCACATGCATGGAAAGATGTTTCCCTGCATACACACATTCACCCACCTGTGTGTGTGTGTACATGAGGCACACACACACACAAACACACACACACACACTATAAAAGACATGGTTCTCACCATAATAAGCAGGTGACCCCACACTGTGATCTTATTGAGTAGAAACAATTATATAAAAATTATATGTAAAGGACTCCAGAGTACCAACCATCATACTTATAAGAATCGCCTATACCATTTTATTCTTTTTTCCAGCCTTCAGTACACTCTAACTTTTCAAAATTAATTCACAACCTTTTTTCATTAAGAATTAAGTAAGAAAGTACATTTTTGGTTAAGAATTGAAGAGAAGGAAGCTATAAAAATCCTGTCTAAAAGAACTGCAGGGGAAAAAAATGGAGAAGAGACTGAGGGAAAGGAGGTCCAGTGACCAGCCCAACTTGGGATCCATCTTAAGAGGAGGCTCCAAAGTCTGAAACTACTGCTGTTGTTATGGTGTGCTTACAGACAGCACACCATAGCATGGCTATCCTCTGAGAGGTTCAACAAGCAGCTAACTGAGAGGGATGCAGATACTTACACCCAACCAATGAACTAAAGTTGGGGACCCCTGTGGTTGAATTAGGAAAAGGCTGGAAGAAGCTGAGGAGGAAGGCAACTCCATAGGAAGATCAGCAGTCTCAACTAACCCAGATCCCTGAGATCTCTGAGACACTGAGACACCAACCTGGTAACATACATGAGCAGGCAGCATACACATATAGCAGAGGATTGTGTGGTCTGGCCTCGGTGGGAGAAGGCAAAGAGGAGCCTAATGCTCCAGAGACTTGAGGCCCCAGGGAGTGGGGAGGCCTGACTGGAGTGTGGTGGTTATAGGGAGACATCCCCTTGAAGACAGGGGGAGGAGGAATGAGATAAAGAATTGTGGGAGGTCAGATCAGGAAGAGGGCAACTGTAAGAAAATAAAAGTAATAAATATAAAATGAATAAATAAATAATTTACATGAACACATTTAGAAAGGATGACAGTAATAATGGACAAACAGTAGTCATATCTATGCTCTGTTTCAAAAACAGGTGAAAGACTAGAGAAGCTCCCAGCTAATAAGAAGAGGCTCATGTCCAAGGAATAGTATCCACATCTTATGTCGCATAACTCATTATTTTATCTTCTTTATCAAGCAACCAAAGGCTACTCATGAAGCATCTCAATGTAAGTAATTATAAAAACAACACTTGAATAATTGAGTGTTGACTTTCAAACAAGAGCATTAAAAGAACTGAAAAAATAAAATTCCCTATGAGCTAATAGTAATGGTAGCAATAATAATAATAGTAACTAGTATTGATTATGAATTGCTTGAAATGAATGAAGATGCTTTGAAATTTTAATTACTTTTTCCAATTTACTAATTTAATATTAGAAGCTTAGTCATATTTGAATTCAATTAAAAATTGATTTATTGATTTCCTCTAAACTTAAAAATTTCAAAGCCCCTCATATAAGCCAGACTTGTCCTTCACTCTACAAATTCTAGGACGACTTTATTTCCATTAAGAACATTTCCCCAGGGCCGGGCGGTGGTGGCACATGTCTTTAGTCCCAGCACTTGGGAGGCAGAGGCAGGCGGATTTCTGAGTTTGAGGCCAGCCTGGTCTACAGAGTGAGTTCCAGGACAGCTGGGGTTACAGAGAAACCCTGTCTCGAAAAACCAAAAAAAAAAAAAAAAAAAAAAAAAAGAACATGAACATTTCCCCAATATTGGAATTTTAATTAGAAATGTAGCAAAAAATGAACATCAAAGGTACCAAAATTTTACATAATAAAAAAGCCCACTTCTTTGAAATTCACACAAAACAGAAACATTTAAAATATACAATCAATAGACACTTCAAATTTTATCATGACTATTGATTTTTATTTTGGAAAACTTTTTTTTTTTTAAAAAAGATAATCAGATGGAATAATGTTAGAGATAGTGCTTTTGTACTTTTTCTCAAGGATTATAGCTATTCAGGCAGCTGATTTTGAAAAGAAATCAACACACACTGTCTCAAGTTATACAGTGACTGTTGCTTGGCTCTTTAAATATGTTTTCAAGCATATTCATTTCAATACTGCAGGATCAGAAGATTATACAATTTATAAACTAAATCTTCTAACTATATCTTTCAGTGTTAACTATCAAAGCATATATTTGATGGTTTCCAAGTTGGGAATTCAATACTGTTGGGGAAGACCGAGTACACAAAATTACCTGTCGCCTTGCACAAGAAAAGATATGAAGCTTATAAGCACAAGCATCCTACGATATGTGTTCTTTAGGAAGGCAACTCAGATTTAGTCTCTTGAAAATGTTTAGACATTGACTGAACATATATATTGAGGTGATTATACCGAGTCAAGATTTTGCTTACTGACATGTATTTAAATTCAAAACTGTCCATTGGAATAAAATATCATTAGCTTCCTGTGTGTCTACATAGGTGCATGTATGTGCACTGAGTGAGTGTATATTACTCAGAAAGCATAACACATAAGATTCAACTTCAACGGTAATCTATATAAGAAAATTCTGAAAGGTAATCACTCTTACCTATCAACTGATGCTACAATACTGACGACAAACTTGGGAAACATGCAGTTGATGGAGGAGTGATGGAGGAGTGAATGGCACACCTCTTCTAGGAGTAAAATTGTAGGACTATTTGAACACTGAAGGTGATGCTATTTCTAAAGAAAAAATATTCCAAAGAAAACAGAAATAATAGTTGTGGCAAGTGACTCACCAGGTAAATGTCATCATACTGTTAGTTCAGAGTGTCTCTGAACATCTACAAGCAATCTCCATGTTGTGCCTGGGGCTGATATTAAAAAAATAAATATCGTCACTGTTCTGTGATGAACACCAGCTTCAGTGCATCATCACACTAAAATCATCTAATGAGACAGCATGTGTTCGTAGTGCACTTGAAAGGATGGGAGAGGTTACAAAGTACATGTGGAGTACTGTCCAATCCCGGAGTACAAATGTGCATATGTCATGCACAAAAACTCCAACCTGAAACTGCCCGCAGTTTCACAACCGGGGTTCTCTCAGCCAGGAGGGAACAAAGGACCTGAAAGAAAGGGTTTGAAATACAAAGAGAAAACACGAAGCCAAGTTGCGTCCCAATCAAGGCTCCACTTTACTGAGAATAAACCAGGGTTTTTATAGTCACAAGAGAAACCGAAAACAAGTCTCTAGATTATACTGCAAAGAAAGTTCAGGTGCCAAAGTCCCCAGGTTCAGAAGATCTTCAGGCAGCTGGCGTTCTCGGGCAGTGGGCATTCTCAGGCAGCGGGCGTTCTCGGGCAATGAGTGTACTCAGGTGATGGTCATACTCAGGCGGCTTCTTCAAAGACGAACAAACAGTCAACAGAAAGCCTCTGTCTTAGCTCCCATGTGTTAGCCTCCAAGCAGAGGCTGCCAGAAGTCCGATGACTGAAGTGAAGGGGGAAGGTAACACCAACCCTCTCCCCCAGATATTTAATAGGACACAACCAAACAGACAGCTTGGAATATGAACGGGGTGTCCTTGACTTCAGAAACTTTATTCATTTTTAGTTTTACTTTGTGCATTTCTATTTTTCCCCTGGATAAAGACAAACCTGTCTGATGACCCAGAAGATATTTAATGAAGTGTATCTTATATTCCTATGGAAATAACTATCTTCTAGTTATCTTGTTACTAATGTGTCTTATTACTTTTAATCATCAAATGCTAAAGATTACATTCAATATACTATAAATAAGTAAGGAAAACTTTACTTCAGACAATAGTGAGAATGAGTGTTGTGTTTAAATTAAATGAAGTAGAAAAGTTTACCAACAGATCTTATGAGAAATTTGACAGTCTTCACTTATTTAACTATTACAACAACCATCAGGGTTAAGGTTTCTTAAAGGCACTTGACAGATGAGACTAATTCACCACAGTATTAAGTCTTTGACCAAGGTTTCATTAACGACAAATGGAGGATCCAAGGTGATTACCATCCATGCTGATGACACTCTCAGTGTCTAACACTACACAAAGCTATTTCTTTTGGAAGCCAGAGAGGTCATCCATGATGGTCTCTGAGGTACAACTTATACAATAAGAGTGGGGACAAAGCAGGCCCCTCCTGTAGCGCCATGGTGTGCATCTGTGAGATGAAACTGGAGCTGGGGAGAACAATCAGGGACAGCACAAAATCACTGTGTCACTGAGCCCATGCTTTCTAGACTAAAAGTCAAGACATGAGGCCAAAGTCAAGAAATGAAGTAAGTCTCGGAATTTGCCCTATGTGTCAGTGTGCAGTGAAAGCAAACTCCTATGTGGATGCACCAGCCATGCTTAAGCTAGCATCCT
>JADRCC010577828.1:22664-41472 GCA_019843855.1 Hylomyscus alleni
CATGCTATTTTTAGCTATCATACTTCATAATTATTCAGTTATTTAAACCATATGCAGCAATAATATCCAATTATACAAAAGCCCATACAAGGGCAGCCATGAAACCTGTCTCAGGCTCGTGAGATGGCTCAGTGGTTAAGAGCACTGACTGTTCTTCCCAAGGACCTGAGTTCAAATTCCAGCAAACACATGGTGGCTCACAACCATCCGTAATGAGATCTGACACCCTCTTCTAGTATGTCTGAAGACAGCTACAGTGTACTTAAATATAATAATAAATAAATCTCTGGGCCAGAGTGAGTAAGGGTTGACTGGAGCAAGCAAGCCGATTCAATTCCCAGCAACCACATGATGGCCCACAATCCTATGTACAGCTATAGTGTACACATATACATAAAATAAATGAATAAATCTTTAAAATAAAAAGCCAGGCAGTGGTGATGTATGTCTTTAATCCCAGCACTTGGGAGGCAGAGGCAGGTGGATTTCTGAGTTCGAGGCCAGCCTGGTCTACAGAGTGAGTTCCAGGACAGCCAGGGCTACACAGAGAAACCCTGCCTTGAAAAAGAAAAAAAATAATAATAATAAATACTAAGAAAATAAAAAGAATAAATAAACTTGTCTCACCAGTGACTCAATACCTCACAAGTCACTGGTGACAGGTTTTACACTTGCCTGGTACTTCTTTCTCTTTACATTTTTGTTGTTATCAGTGGTGATATTTTGTTTGGTTTTAAGACAGGGCCTTTCTATGAAACTCAATTTGACCCCTCAGTGCTATCCCTATGCCCCCGCCTTTCAGCGCTCTGTTTATGCGCAGGCTACCCTGTCTACCTCCAACATTCTTCTATTTAGCCATACTCATGCAGTGCTTACGAGAATGTAGGTCATGCTAACCATCTAGGTTGCTTAACAAGTGACAAGATGTTTAACTGGAGCAGGCAGCATAGCCTCCCCTCATGTTTGTGGGAACAAGAGGTTTTATGATTGTTTAATTTTATAACACTAATGTGTCTCAGGTACCATTTAGGGCTCTTCCTAAAAGACGATCACTAGAAAGAGTCAGGAATATTATTAAAATTCCTTTTTTTAATTTACAAAGTGGAGAAATGCATTAAATAAGATTAGTGACACAATGAGACTTACACTATAACTAGTCTATTGTTAATGGTCAAACATTAATAAATTCAATTATAATGGTTAATATCAAACAATATTTAAATAGTGTCTCTTTTTTATTCAATATACCCAGGGATTCATGTGTGTGTGCATGTGTTCAGGCATGTATGGGCTCAGATGTGTGTGTGTGTGTGTGTGTGTGTGTGTGTGTGTTTCTTTAAATAATTTTTCATGGTAGCTGTGAGCTCATTCTGCTCCCTTCCCACTTTCTTATAAGCATTACTATATAGTTTTTAAAATCCTTCTAAGATCCATAATCCTATTGAATCAGGAATAAAAACGTATATTTAGTTTCAGGCAAACAATTGTTCGACAGAAGCCCCTTCAATTTTTAATTATTCCCTCTTTCCTCTCCAACTTCACTGTTATTCTCTGATTTTTAATCTTGAAAGCCAGTCAGGGCACATTATTTATGTTACATTCAATGAGGAGAAAAAGAAGAAAAGGCATTTTTATTCAGGACACTAACACTAACCTTGAAATGTTATTTTCTGAACATTTGTTCTGCTCACTGAGCAAATTTTAGTCTTCAAGTCAGATGTCTAAATACAGTGCTTAAGCTCTGCTTAGAGGCTAAAAATATAGACTTCTGCACAAGGTGATGGTTACAAAGGAAGGTGTTTAGAATATGGTTCAATGGGAGCTTAGGTAATTGAACCTCAACTATATAGTTCAGCCAGAAGAATTCCTCATTTACATTGAAGCTTTGGAGTCAAATCTTAGCTATTATTCTCTGAAATGTGTTTTACTTCAAAGGAGAATCAATTAAAGAAGTAGTTTCCTGAAACTCTTCACCAGGTCCTCAGTTTGATCACCCTAAGCCTGGAAGACATGGAATCCATTGTCAATCTCTCTAAAAGAGACTAGCTACGGAAGCAAGTTCAGAGAGCATGCTCAGTCTGCTAGCCCTGCTGCCTACAAAGCCCACGTGATCACTTCCCCCTCTTAAGAAAATCTATGATTTATGAGCAGATGTTAAAGAAATTTTGATGACTAGCATCTCCAAATAAAGCCAATCTGTCACATAGAAAACACAATTCTTGCAGGAAACACGTGTCATCCCTGGCTGTGTCAGATTCAGATACTTTGTGCCTTAGGCATACCCAGTCCAAAAGCACAGAACCAAGAACAGCACAAAACTGCCTGCAATGGGGAAGCCTTGACATTCAGTAAATGAAAAAGATCTCAATGAGTGCAGAATAGGAATGGAGGTGTGTGGTCTTAAGTGAACTGTGCCCGAGCCCCACGCCAACAGTCAGGAGAAGTGATGACAGTATTGTTCCTTATGCAAACTTTCCTGTAAATGCTCACTGAACATGTTTCCTAATGCTGCCCTGTCTTGAAGACTTTATTTAAGTGCCAGGAAGTGTTACTGACAGGGGTCCTTCCTTCAAAAATATGTGCTGAATGGGTAGCTCCCTTTTCACTTCCCCTTTCAACTGAGTTTTAAATTATCAATGATTTTTTTAAGGGCTTTCTACATTATTTCCTTCAATCTCCAAGACTTCCTCTTTCAATGCTCAGAATTCCCTCTTAACAGAGTACATAGGAGATAAGTGAGATGGAGAACCACCAGGCACTACGATAATCTCATGAAACAATATTCGACTAATCTATACAAAGTATAGTTTAGCCCTTGTGAAACAAGTCCCTAGAAAATATTTGTTCTTGTGAAATGGGCAAATATGAACACACACACATATATACATACATATGCTATATAGATATAAATTCTGGCCAACTTTTTGTATCATCTTCATCATATGTCACTGGGATAAAGTCAGAATATAAGAATTTTCCTAATCATCTCATTTACCATTATTCTATAATAATCAAGGTATTTACTCTTTAGCAAGAACAAGAGTCAAACTGGTAGTCCCAAACCAGGCAGGGCATTAGAGTGACTAATATAGGTGGAGTCAAATATCTACAGATTCTGTTGATGGCACTGTATTGAATATATTTCATAAAAAGTTTGGTTCATTTGAATACTAATTTATAAATAAAAAGTAGAGAGGTTAGCATGGAGATTTAGTTCTACTTCATAGAAGGCTGGATTGAATTTCTGTATGTGCCACCACTCCATTTCAATATATTTCAAATTTATTCTTTTTTAAATCACAAGAGAGAGATTTTAAAAGATGCCCATACCCATTTTCTAATTGTTCAGACCCTGGTTTTCAAAGTAGAGCTCTCACTATCATATCAGGGTCAGCTCTGCTATGCGATTTAGGGCCCAATTGGGAAAAAAAATTATTTTTCTTTCTTGAATTACTAAACATCTCTTCATAGCTTTCAAACTGACTTTATAACATCAATGTGAAATGCATAAAAGATTGTATATCTTTTTATATGCACATATTCACCATGTCCCTGGGCATTTATTTCAGCATGGAAAATTTCTGATATTTTAAAATCAATTTAAGGGAGGGGAGCTGAAGAAATAACTACATCTTATAGAATTTTAAACACTTCCCCTTTCCCATGTTTCATAAGAGGCAAATCTAAACTGAGATGCGTGTAGATAAATATGCCAATCCCTAAAGATTTTAGACCACAGACATTCTAGAGAAATGTCTACAGTATACACACGAGATGCCATTTCCTTGTATGAGTTCTTGGTGCTGCTGCAGAAACAGCAAAATAAAGAACTTTGTTGGACTGTAAGCTATTTATATTATTTAACCTCTTCCCGGGGACTACTTCCTCCACTAAATTCTCTATGATTTTAACAGAGCAATCCACTCGATAACTTTTTAAAATGTCAGCTAATTATGAAGAAAAAAAAAAAAACCTCACCTTTGAACTATTCAGGCAAACATTCTAGGCATGAAGCTAAGTTCCTAAAATGATTTTATGTAACTGAATCTCTATTTCACATATCACAGGGTCTGAGTGCAGGATGCTGGCTCTACAAGCATACCCGACCTCTCGATAGTTCCAGATCTCATTTCATAAAGCTTAAAAATTGAGTCAAGCATGAACATACATGTGAAATCGTGTAAATATCCAGCAGGGCTACAGTGCCTTTAGAGTCCACCAGCGGACTATAACCTCTTTCCCAGCCTAATGCCCTTCTTTACATTGTTGCATTAAAAGTAGATAGAAGACCATAATGAACTGTGTAGTTATTCACTTACTTATTCTACATGTATTTATGTGAGATTATTCTAGATTCTTCAAGTTGTAAGAGACATGCTGTGAACAAAGCAAACAAATACTCTAATGTTTCTAGGGTGTTTCTAGAAAGATGCAAGACAGATAATAAGGAATACACCCAGAGTAGGATAATAGGTGTGTTAGAAAATAGAAAGTACTGCAAACAAAGGGAAGCCTGGGATGGGGTCCTGTCGTTTTAAATGTGGCCAAGGCTGGGTTCAGTGAGAAGCTGACTTCTGAGAAAAAGAAATTGCAGAAAGTTAATCTCTCTTCAACAGTGCAAGAGCTACCACAGGCTAATGGAAAAGGCCAAGTGTGGAGTGTCTCCTGGGAGCACTGGAGTAGGGGCATAAAATACTATAGAGGCAAGTGGAACTGCGGCCATCCAAACAAAGGGACAGTTGCTAGGAAACCGTGGGTCACAGTACAGGTACCACAGCACACAGTGCTGTGGGAATCATTGTAGGGCTGTGGATATTGCTGCTGAAAAATGAGGAACAGTTGTGAGCTATTGATCAGAGTAACATTACGACTGACTTTTTAACAGGACCATTTGGCCTCTGCTTGAGAACAGGTAGTGTGATGGGTGTTTCTGAGTAGAAACTGAGAACCAGTGAAAAGATTCTTTCAAGCAAATCCAATCAGAAGATTATGGAGGTGTTATGCAGATAGGTAGCTATACAGTGGCAGGAATACTAGGAAACTGGTCCTGTACATCTGAAAGGTGTTGTTGTTGTTGTTGTTGTTGTGTGTCTTTGTGTGACATGTAGAAGCCACAGAAAGGTATCAAGTGCCCTCCTGTTTCACTAAATTCTTTGAAGTAGTCTCTTCCTAAACCCAAAGCTCATGTACTTTCAGCTTCACCCTCCACCTCACACCCACACCCCACTATTGCGGGTGTTCTAGGTTTTGTGTGAGTACAGGGTACTCAGCGTTGGGTCTCTTGCCTGTGAGGCAAGCATCCTTAACCACTGAGCCATCTTTCCAGTCATGCAGGTCTTACTTCAAGGGGAGAGATGAAAAGAGTTTGTGACTAGTGAAATCTGAGTGAGATGGAATATAATGCTTATGATATCCACGCTTCAACCTAAGCAATTAATGACCTGAACCACCACCAACATAAGAAAGGAAAGCAAGATGACCGTCCTACTCCCATCTAGTCCATGAGATAATCCATTGATCGTCCTGAAGCATGTCCCTGTACACTTCACACGTTTACAATGTTCAGGAATGTATAAAGCAGTGATGTGCATGCTTTCAGCTTTACAGAAAGAAAATGTATACGTTTTATTACAAATTTTTAAAAAGTTTTTGAGATTTATCAATCCAATGGTAAATAAATTTCTGTGAAGCAAAAATACTACAGATAATGTATCTATATGTCAGAGTGAACAAATACTACTCTACATCTTTGTTCCCATATGAAAGGCTATCTCTGGAAAATAGGTCTTCCAGTGGAGTTGCTGGTCATGCGTAAAGCAGATATCCCATGGGATTGCATATCCTCAGTGTCACTGAATGCCCTGGTGCCCAAGAACTGCACTAGGCCTCCATATGATGGATGTGTCAAACTGCCTCACTGTAGATTTAGTTTGCCATTCCCAGACAAGTTTTGGGCTACTTATTTCAACACACTGACTCTTCCTATTCTGTTTCCTAACGAGTCACATACATAAATCCATGAATAAGTGAATATGTGGATAGATTTGATATCTTAAACGCCTTTGTCAGCTCATATTTTTATTTATAGTTATTCACCACTTTATTTGCTACTGATAACTTAAAACTTTTGGTTAAGAGAACTGTCTCAGGAACAGAAAGATGACTCTGCAGTTAAGGACATCTGCTGCTCTTGTAGAGAATGCAAGGTTCAGTCCTCAGCTTATAACAGCCCATAACTTCAGTTCTATGGGATCTGGTCACATGAGAATCTATGGGATTCTGTCTTACATGGACACTAGGCATGTACACAGTCTACATGCATGCATGCAGGCAACATATTCATACACATAAAATTAAATCTTTTTTAAAGGTATATCTTTGCTTTAATAAAGATATCCTTTCTTTCATGTTTTCAGTTTAAAAGCCTTTAATCTACCCAGAACTATTTTGAATTTCCATAAGGTAAAAATATAATTTCAACGTTTTCCTATCAGCCTTTAATCAAATGAGCCATTCTTTTCTCTGTGATCAAGAATGCCACCTCTGTCATATATCTGATTTCTTTCTGCTACTTCATTCTGCCTGGATTCTTCCAGGATGGTCTGCTTTGCCATACACAATATACAATTGTGTTACTTTTCTCACCACTGTGACAAAACACCCAAAAATGGAGATTAAGAAAGACAAGTTAGTTCCAGCTCACCATTTGACAGCACCAAAGTGAGTAAGCTATGGTGCAGGTAAGTGCACAAAGTTCCTGGTGAGAAGAGATGAATCCTGGCGCTCTCTCTGGTTTCTTCTTTCTAGTCAGTCTGGAATAGGTAAGGTCCCTGCTTGGAGTAGGTCTCCCATTATCAGTTAAACCTTTCTGGAAGCACGTCAGAAGTTTGCTGCATAGGTGACATAGTCAATGATGGTGACAGTGAAGATTAACAATTATATTAAGGCATTTAAAGAAGTCTGGGTATCTTATGAAGCCATTCTTCTGTTTTATTGTTACTCCTCAAAAGTTTGCTTTCTTTCTGGAAGTCTTTACTCTTCATATAAAATTGAGATTTTGCTTGGCAAATTTCATACTTCGTCTCATACAGGACTTTTGTAATGGCTTTAATGCTAAGGTTCACTGTTCAATTTCATGAAAATTAAGTTTCATGACACTGGATATTTCACCCCACAAAGATGATATCTGAGTGTGTTTGCTTAAATCTTCTTAAATGACTTTGATTGTGGGTTATTTTTGTCCTTGAATTTTTTTATAATTGAATTCTTACTTTTCCCATCTTTGTATCTATTATTAGTGATCTCTTTTGTAGTGATTTTAAACTCCATGTATGTATCTTCATTTTTTTGCACATATACCTCATTATACATCTTACATTTAGCATTCCTTATGTGAATATTGATTATGAATAAATGAATGACATACTGCTTAATCTGCTTTATAAAATGTTGTGACATTTTAAATGAGAAATAAAATTCCATAATGATGTATAAGTATAAACATACTATTGGCTATTATTTTATTTTACTTTTGATTGTGCTAAAATTAGTATGTGAGAAAATACAGTCAAGAATTAAAGCAGTTTTGAAGACTCATTTGAAAAGGAATTATTTAAAGAAAAGGAAGAAAATTTGGCTGAAGTCAGTTTTTTGGGCAACAGCAAGAATAAAACAATGAAACAAAGGAAAAATATTTTATAAACATGATTTTAAGAGTCAGACTTAAAATTATCTTAATATTTATCTATATATTATAAAAAACAAACCTAATCCACTGACTCATTCTTAAAAGGGTTTTGTTAGAATGTAAAATTTTTTCTTTAAAATTTATTGCTTATACATGTATATATATATATATATACACACACACACTTATACATGTATATGCTTATACACACACACACACACACACACACACATATATATATATATTTTTTTATATATTGCTTTTATCAGATCCACCCCCCATTCCTTCCTCTCTCATCCTCTACCATGTACTGCTCCCCCCACCTTAATGCACTTTTTTAATGCACTAAATCCATTTACTGATGCCAGTATGTGCAGAAGGGTATGACTATCCACTGGAGGATGGTCAGCCTACCAGTTACCATATCTCTGAAGATAACTGACTGTTTCTTTCCTAAAAGCCATCAACTGCCAATAATTCTTTACATAGGGATGAGACTTAATGAGACCATCCCCCATCCATGCTGGAATTTTGGCTACCATGATTCCATGCATGTCTTAGGTAGGAAAATACAGCCACTCTATATTCATGTCATTAGTGGCCCTGCCATCTCCATAAAAGGCTGCTGTGGAGCAGCAGCCCTGGATAATCTCTGACTCTTACAGTCTTCTCATTTCCCCCTTACATCAGATGATCCCGGAGCCTTGTGGGGAAGAGGTATAATATAGATATTTCATTTAGGGTTGGGCATTCTACAATCTCTTATTCCCTCTACTTTCATCATCTCTGACTATTTACATTACGAATCCAAAAAGAAGCTTCTCGGATGTGTGTGGAGAGCTTTGATATGGGTATAAAGATGTAGTGGGCAATTTAATATTATATTGATAAAAGATTCACTCTTAGGGACTGTAACTTACAGAGACACGGGGTCTTGGGTCTGGCGTAAGTTGTGTCTTCTGGAATGGGCCTTAAATTTAAATTAGCAAGCAGACAGTTACTCCCATCACATTTGTATCACTGTTGCACCAATGGGTGTGTATTGCCAGGTAGATTGAAGTGGTCGCTTGCAGGATTTACAGTTGGGTAGAACTGTTGATTACTTTCTCTCCCTGTAGTATGGCTAGCACCTTTCGGCATATGAAAGCAAGCCAGAACGACCAGGTTTATCACAACCCCTGGGGAGAGTCACCTGGCTTCTCCCTGACCTATCACAACAGCTGTGAGATGTCTTCAGCAGTAGGGTCTCACCATCATGTTTTGGAGGGTGATGACCAAGAACAATGGAAATAGCTTATGTTGTCAAGGAGACTTCATTGACCAACACCTAGGAGGGAGGTAGGACCTGACACGGACCTTTCTGTTTGAAAGTCTATGGACAGACAATCACAATACCATTGTACAGGGTATTAAAATCTAAGTAAACACATGCAACACATTTTATTTAAAAAACAAACTCATCAAGAAATAATCCATTCTGTTTTACAAAGTAAAAACATATTTAGAAGAATAAATAGCCTACTACATTCCAGATAAGGGTCATGCCCATTCAAAATGTGAAGATTCAAAACCAACGATTCTTTTGATTGCAAAATGTTTAGTGCAGAAGAAAATGCTATAATTGTTGACATAAATAGACCCTTCCTCCCTTCAAATGGACAACCTTCTAGTCCCATCTGTATATTTTTCTTGTTTCTTCTGTCTCTCTCCCAGTTTTAATGCTGTAATTGTTCTTACAAGATACAAATGTTACTAAAGAATTAAAATAATTACCAAAAACTTTGTAAATTTATGAAATGCTTAGCCTTTGTAATTTAAAGTAAGCAAAATGCAATTTCAAATAAGGAAATAAAATTACTTAAATGATTTTCTATTACTTTTATTTGGCTTCTCAAAAAGAATAATTCAACATTTCCATTTTATTTATGTAAAGTATTTGTATGTATACATGAATGCATATACACAGGCTTACACTAAAAGCAGATCATCATTAAGTTCAAAGCTTGTTTTTATATAAAATATGATTTAAAGTACTGAATAGACAACATGCTTCATGATTGTGACATGCTCACAGAAAAAAAATTGCATCATACAAACATTTGGCCACCTTTACATCTTTGAGCATTCTGAAAATTTCCTGAGACTTTGTTCCCTTTAGAGAAACAATGTAGGACCTCATGAGTCTCTGCTTTTTCTCCCAATCCACCCAAATCAAGGATGGGAAAAAAAGAAAGACACATTGTTTCTGTCTCATTCTTCTTTTATTTCTGCGAAGGTTTTTTGTTTTGCTGTTGTTTTTGTTTTGTATTTTGTTTTGTTTTGTTTTTTTTCTTTTGAGACAGGGTTTATCTGTGTAATCCTGGCTGTCCTGGAACTCACTTTCTAGACCAGGCTGGTCATGAACTCAGAAATCCGCCTACCTCTGCCTCCCAAGTGCTGGGACTAAAGACCTGGGCCACTACTGCCCGGCTCTGCAGAGGTTTTTTGAGATCTAAAAAGTATCCATGCTTTTTTTCTGAAGTCTCATTCCTATTTTCATTTTGGAAGCATTTACATAGGTGGAACCTTCTGATTACAAATGCAGAATGAAAGATGAATGACAACCCTAGAGGAACTCTGCCCTTGCCTTCCAGGGACACATGCTAATATTTAAGTACATTTTTTTTTTTTTTTGCTTTGGCAATAAATAGATAGGTAAGTCATCTGAAAGTTAGAAACGAGGGATATGACTGAACACCCACAGTGCATGCGAAAGCCTCACGCAACAAGGAATTTGGTACTTTAACCACCATTAACAGCAAGGCCAAGAAACCCTGGTCTAGTTCTCTTGTAGGTTGTCCCCTTTTCTACAAAATCAGAGTCTTCTCAACACAATCATGATATTTAATAAGTTCAAAGAAACAACAAGAACATCAACAATTGTAGTGCAACTAACATAGTTACCAGGCAACAGAAGGGTCCACACAATAGAAGGCAATTCCACTTGCCACCCTCGCATTTCAAACACACTGATGCCACATACAAACCAATAAACTTAAACAATAGCATACAGTTCAGACTCTAACGTAGTTTGTTCTATGCTCTTTTAAAGCCATAGATGTCAGGACTGTCTCAGGGAAGGAAGCACAAACAAGTATTTTTAAGTACTTGCTCAATTGCCTAGACAATTACCTTTTAAACATTTAAATACCCACTTCTCATTTTTTGATAAAGAGCTTTGAAATCCCTTGATGGGAAAAGAAAATTTTGAAGTTTGGATAGTTTTTATATATGCACACCTGTGATCATACATACTCAATGTACATTAAATATGCATATATAAATTCAAGACATGTAGTCATGTCCTTGCTACAAACCCTACACATGTAGTCATGTCCTTGCTATAAACCCTACAGCTGCAACTTCTCTGAAATTCTAGATTTTATTTTCATAGAACTCCACAAGCCCTCAAAGGGCAGCAGTCCCATCACAGAACTGGAAACATATTCAGTAACGACTCTTTTAACTAGAAATGCGTATTTCTCAGCAGAGGCATCCAGTTAGTGTGTGTGGTGCTGTACATAATGAGATTGTACAATTACTTTAGTCTTCGTTTTGTTCAAAGACCCGCAGCACAGCTGAAGGCAATAAAAGCCATCCAATTGTTTCCTTTACTGTCTGAAGCTGGAATAAATGGTCCAGCTCTGGACAAGAATTTGTTCTTTTGTTTGATCACTTCCTTACAAGTCCTTATCAGTTTACTCGGAGGAATTAAAGTCTACCACCAATATGTAGCTCATGGTATAAAACATCAAATGTCAACTGCCCCTCCCCATTACTGAAAAAAACATGTGTATGAAAAATAAACACAGCAAAATGCATCACTGTTTTTAATCAGTATAATGACTACCATTAAGCAAACCACAACCAACCAACCCACAGAGGCAAATCATTTAGTGCCAATATCTTTCCAGTGGTTTATTTTTCTCTTTAAGCTTTAATTAAAATCAACTATATTAAAAAATTGAGGAGCTTAATAAGCTTAAGACAGGAGTTTTAACCACAAAGTTTTTCAAACTTCGGTTCTGATGGCCTCTCTTTTTGAAAATTCTCCTAAGCCGAAAATAAAATTCATGAATTCAAATTTCTAGAAAACTCGAGTTAAATTTTAATCAACAGAGTTTGATTTGACAAATTCTATATGCTAAATATTATAGGTATATGACAAATAATACATAGATATAAAAAATCTGCACACTAAAGAAATTTTATATCAGCTATATTCATCAATAAAACATGAGTTTTAATAACAAAGATTCTTTCAAAATATTTAACTATATCCAAAATAATTGAAACTTTTGAAATTATTTTTTTTCTTTCTTTTTTCTTTTTAATGAACAAACAAAAACAACAAGAACAAACCCCTGTTTCGTCACCCGTCCCCATGTCTGTCACCCCACCCTCTCCCACTTATTGGCCCTGTCATTTCCCTACACTGGGGCACAGAACCTTCACAGGGCCAAGGGCCTCTCCTCCCATTGATGACTGACTTTGCAATCCTCTACTATACACATGCTGCCAGAACAATCAGTCCCACCATGTATATAGTCCTTGGTTGGTGGTTGAGTCCCTGGGAGCTCTAAGGGCATTGGTCAGTCCATATTGTTGTTCATCCCAAGAGGCTGCAAACCCTTCAACTCCATTGGTTCTTTCTCTAATATTCTAATGGGTTTAGTGTTTTTATTACTTCCATTAAATAAATGAATTATCAAGACAACAGAAATGGATCTGGAAGTACATCTCTTAAAACATCCCAGTAATTGGGTATAGCATGACATCATTTCAAAATAATTTCATCAAGCAAAATACTCAGAATTCTACCAAGTCTTAAGCAAAGAGAAAGTAAAACTGAAGATACTATCCGAAAGGCCTTATAGGTTTTCTGATTTGTTTTTCAGTACTCCTTATGTGGCATATGCATCCATTTAATACTTCACTGCTATGTACCAGCTATGTTAAAGATCAAGTTATAAGCATAAACTATTTCGAGTTGAATCCCACCAGTTCCACCACGAACAACATACCCAAAGGAATCAGATAATACACAGAGGGACTTCTACTGTCCTGTCCACTGCAACACTGTTCCCAATAACAGAATCGGCCTAAAGTGCCCTTCCATTGATTAAATGGTGAAGAAGGAATAGTATATACATACAAACCCAAATTGTCCAATCTTAAAAAGAAAACCCGTAATTTCCCACACATAGACCCATTGGAGAATATTATGTTGCAGAAGGAAGTCAGACACAGGAAGAGAAGCACCACCTGATCCCACTCACATGCAGGAATCTAATACAGATTAACTCATAAAGACAAACAGTAGAATGTTAATCACAATTGGCTCGGGTTGGAGAAGGGATGGGAAAGATATTAGCCAGAGGATACAGATGTCAAGCTAGTTAGGCAGAAGTTTAATAGAGCCTTAGCTTTAAGTGGTAAGCCAACTGAACTCTTGAAAACTAAGACTCAACATAGTGTTCACGACACAAAAGAGTGTGTAAAGTAATGTATATGTCATCCTAGCTTATCACATGTGCTATAAATAATAAACATGTGGTTTTTAATAAACATGAACATAAATTAACATTGTAAAACTGCTCTATCATAATTGTGTCCTATTTTAGACATGAGCCTGGTTATGCAAAATAAGCTTTGGAATAGACTCGCTATAGACTGGTCTCTTTAGACTTGACAGTAGTGATCATTTTTGTTCAGGTTTTCTTTCAGGATAAACCTTAGGTGCATAATTCTGATCACTTTGCTCATTTGTTCCATATTCCATCACTGAGGATGGCAGACAATATGCTGAGCATGACTTCCTCTCTCTGAAATGTTCTCCATGGTTACCCAAGATTAAAGCCTTCGCTGTCTACAATAGGCTGCCCTGGGAACCTGGTCTTTTAAGTAAATATAATTATCAGTGGCTCAAAAAAATATTTTAAAATCTCCTTAATGCCCACATATTCTATTCTTTTGACTTACTAGAACTGGGTGACTTTTATGAGTATTACTAAGTGAAGCTCTAGCTGTCAGACAGGTTGGTACATTGACCCTTGGTTTGTGTTACTTTTAAAACATGAAGGTGTTATGTTCACCATGATTTTCATGTGTTAAATTGTCCCTGCAGATGTGCAAGCCGGGCTATGCACACCTACTGGTGCTTTAAATGAACCCAGGCAGTGGTCTCACACTTTACTAGTAAGTCTTGCATTTCTCAAAGCCATACGTCACATTAGAAAGAAATTTATTACACACTTACTTACTAATGTCCATGGCACTATGAATTAATTCTAGTAAAATAACTCTAATGTTTTACATAATTAAATGGACCCTATGCACAAAGCTACAAAGCCATATGCATGGCTGGTATCTGTTTTAAGGGAAGTCACATCTGCAGCTTGGAAGCTGCCAGCCAAACTAGCTCCTAAAAGAAGAACAGAAAATATTTTTTGAAATATTGATTAATCAAACACAAATATTTGGCAGACATAATGAAAAATGTACCAAATATACCTGTTTCTGTAAGAAAAAAAATTATTTATCACTGGTGACAAAGTTAGAGATTTAAAGAGAAAAAATAAATTTTGAAAATGACATTGGCTATCACAGTATTTTGACAACACTCATACTCTTCAAATGAGATAAATGTGACAGTTAATGAAGGAGACTGATGAAATGTCACATAATGAGGAATATTGGCATTTGGAAAATCTCTATAACTTTGGTGCACCTGGGCATTCTCAAATAGGGAATGTTGTTCAAAGTTCGCAGAGACAAATAGATTTCAAATAAGAGTATAAAATATTCTGGAAAGAGTCATTTACTCTGTGTCAAATTCCACACCACAATCATCCTTTTGAAAATTACCACTTAACTGGGGTTTAATATGGAAGAATATACTTAACTGTCTGGGATAGGCCTTAAAACACACTAATCCATCTACTTCCTGTAGACTGAACAAAGAAGCAAATGAGAAAAATCGAGCACCTAAAGAAATGTTCAAAGTCCTTAGTGAGCAGAGAAATGCAAATCAAAACGACCCTGAGATTCCACCTTACACCAATCAGAATGGCTAAGATCAAAATCTCAGGTGACAACACATGCTGGAGAGGAGGTGGAGAAAGTGGAACACTCCTCCATTGCTGGTGGGATTGCAAACTGAGACAACCACTCTGGAAATCAATCTGGAGGTCCCTCAGAAAATTGGAAATGGATCTACCTGAAGACCTAGCTATACCACTCTTAGGAATATACCCAAAAGATGTCCCACCATGACACAGGGGCACGTGTTCCATTATGTTCATAGCAGACTTATTTGTGATAGCCAGAAGCTGGAAACAACCTAGTTGTCCCACATCAGAAGAATGGATACAGAAAATGTGATTCATTTACACAATGGAATGCTACCCAGCTATTAAGAACAAGGGCATTCTGAATTTTGCAGGCAAATGAATGGAACGAGAAAATATCATCCTGAGTAAGGTAACTCAGACCCAAAAGGACATGCATGGTATGTACTCACTAATAAGGGGATATTAGAAAGAAAGAAAGAAAGAAAGAAAGAAAGAAAGAAAGAAAGAAAGAAAGAAAGAAAGAAAGAAAGAAAGAAAGGGAAAGGAAGAAGAAAACAAAATAGAAAAAAAGGAAAAAGGTACAGAATACCCCAGATACAGTCCACAGATCTCAAAAAGTTCAACAAGCTGAAGTGAGCCCAAGTGAGGATGCCTTAGTCCCACTTGGGAAAGAGAAGAAAGCAATCACAAGTGGGGAGGGAGGGAGGGACCTGGGAGGGAAAGTGGAGGGATGGGGGATTGGAGAGGAGAGGGGCACCTGATCTGGTACTGGATGAGGGAAAATTACTGAAGCCCTGAGGGGCAGCAGAAAGAATAGAAACAGGCAACTTCAGGAGGTAGGAGGTTGGGGGACCCTCCAGAATGCACTCAAGACCTGGGAGGTAAGAGACTCTCAGGAATCAAAGAGAGGGACCTTAGATGAAATGCTCAACTATAGGGAGAAGAAACTTATAGAGCCCACCTCCAGCAGGAAGACAGGGCATCAAGTGAAGGATGGGATTGCCATCCCACAGTCACATCTCTGACCCATAATTGTTCCTGTCTGAAAGAATTACAGGGGTAGAAATGGAGAGGAGCCTGAGGAAAAAAAGGTCCAGCAACAGGCCCAAAGTGGGATCCAGCTCAAGGGGAGGTGCCAAAGCCTGACACTATTACTGAGGCTATGGAGTGCTCACAAAAAGGGACCTAGCATGACTGGTCTCCGAAAGACCCAACAAGCAGCTGAAAGAGTCAGATGCAAATATTTACACCCAACCAATGGACAGAAACAACTGACCCCTGTTGAATTAGGGAAAGGCTGAAAGAAGCTGAAGAGAAGGGCGATCCTGTAGGAAGACCAGCAGTCTCAATTAATCTGGACCCCTGAAATCTTTCAAACACTGGACCACCAAACGGACAGCATACACCAGCTGATATGAGGCCCCCAACACACATACAGCAGAGGACTTCCAGGTCTGTGTTCATTCAGAGATGATGCACCTAACCCTCAAGAGACTGGAGGCCCCAGGAAGTTTAGAGGTCGGGTGGGGTTGCAGGGTGGGGGCATCCATGTGGAGACAGCGGGGTGGGGAGGAGGTGTGGGATGTGGAGCAGTTGGAGGGTGGATCTGGGGGAAGGGGGAATGGAAAATGGAATGTAAAAAAATAAATTAATTTAATAAAAAATAAAAATTAAAAAATATCGCACAAATCCTTAAAATAGAGAAAGAAATCAAATTGTCTTATTAAGCATTATAACTTTCAAAATGTGAGCAGTGCTATTATTCCCATTCATGTTTTAAAGAGCTAAATTGCACAGAAGTGGTGTTTACATCAACATATTCATGTTTCAATTTGAGTGCCAAAGCTGTATGTCACCAGATACTGTGCTTTGTCTCAAGCCAAGGAGTCAACCCCTAGACACTGGGCATGGAGGTGCATGCCTGCAATTCCAGCACTCGGCAGATGGGGGCAGAATGATCAGAAACTCAAGATCAGCCTCAGATGTGTAGTGTAGTGAGTTTAAGGCAGCCCAAGACACAAGAGATTCCATTACAGAAACCTAGCTGAAAAACCACAAAACAAACATGGCATACATAGGAATATTTTGAAAAGCATGAAAAAGACAAGCTGCCAGGATAAAGGAATATGCAGTATAGACTCTTCCAAACCCAAGTCTAATTGCTGATTTTTCACTAAGCATGTGTTTGTCAGAAAAGAAAACTACTTATGAGCTCAGACAATATTTTTCCATTGGTGGCTATTTTGATGTTTTTTGTTTTTTTTTTTTTTTTTAAAAATCTCCAGGCTTAAAATTCTGAAATGAAGAAGCATAATCTGATGGCATAAATATTTCTTTTTAGCAATATTTCTGTGTATATCGAGATATGGTCTTAGTCTTCCTATCAACAATTATAATAAGTGATAATGTATACACTCAGCCACCCAATATTGATCCTGTTCTGAAGACAGAGTAAGCTTTTGCCAACTTTTTACAGGATCTAATTTTCAATGAACTTACATAGACCAACACAAAAACTAAATCTACTGTTTGTAATTGAAAATGAAAGCCCTGCTGTTCTTCATTCATTATCCTCAGAGCAGCTTAACAACTATCCAACAGCATTAAAATACAAAACAAAATGTTCATGAATAAGCCTGGACTACATAAAAATAGCACTAAGAGGAAGACGTAGTTTTTCAAAAATAGCTAAATCCCTAAATTCAGTAACTCAAATAACTTTTTCCTACAACTTAAAACTTTGTCTGACACTAAAATTTGAAACAAGAGTTTTGAGATGTTAGTAAATTAGTAGAGTCAATTAACCCCCATAAGAATTACAATTCATATAGCAGGTACACATAGACAAGATATCTTATATACAAATATCTATAAATTAATAAGTAAATGAATTGGTAGCCTGTGGATCTGTGGCCTTTCATAATGAATATACATACATTAACAAAAATGTCCTAAACATAATAATGAAGTAACAAAACACTATCATTAAGCAATAAATAGTATAATTTTATAGACCATTATTTGCCTATGACTTTAAATTAACTTATTAATCTGTGTATAGATGTTTACCAAGCTTTTTTATCCTAAAAAACACATTGGTAATTTTTAGGACTAAGTCTTTCATTTCCATTACTTTGTAATTTCTTTCTGTCTCAGATTTTGTAAATTTCATTATTTGGTGGCTGGATAATATACTGTATATAATCTCAGTCTTGTTCAATTTAATTAAATTTACTTTCTGAACTGGAATACATGTAGTCTTGTGTACTGAATAGTATGTTTCTGCCATTGTTGTATGTGTCTTCCAGGTCTAGCCAGTTTACTGTTACTACATCATCTATTTCTTTGCCTATTTTTGACAGTGGAATAGTGAATCAAAAACTGCGGCTGTTGAAGGTTTTCTTTCTCTTTTAAACTCTGTTAGTGTTTGCTTCATGTATGTCAGGACTCTCCTGCTAGATTAATGTTTTATAATTGTTTCGTCTTCTTAGAATTTAGCTATTATCATTATGAAATATATATACATATATATGTACATTACAAACATACACAAGTGTAGTAAATTAATCCTTCTTACACCCTTACTTTTCTTTTTTTTTTATTTTCTAAATAATATTTAATGAACAATCAAAAACAACAAGAACAAACCCCTGTTGCCTCCCCCCTCCCCATGCCTGCCACCCCACCCTCTCCCACTTATCAGCCCTGTCATTCCCCTACACTGGGGCACAGAACCTACACAGGGCCAAGGGCCTCTCCTCCCATTGATGACCAACTTGGCCATCCTCTACTATACACATGCTGCCAGAACAATCAGTCCCACCATGTATAGTCCTTGGTTGGTACACCCTTACTTTTCAACAATTAGTGTTTCTTAATCTAGCATGTGTCTTATGCACAGAACGGAAATATGATGCATTCTAATCTACTGTCCCAATATCTTCCTTTTAAAAGAATTCCTTATTGTCATTGTGTATATGCTTGCATGATGTGTGTGTGGTGTGTGTAT
>JADRCC010577829.1:6594-36431 GCA_019843855.1 Hylomyscus alleni
GTGTGTGTGTGTGTGTGTGTGTGTGTGTGTGTGTGTGTGTGTGTGTGTGAGTGTGTGTGTGTGTGTGTGTGTGTGTGTGATACATGTATATGTGTATTCACTTATTACTAGATAGGTTAACTAATCTTTAAATTTTATATATATAAATATATATCTTTAAATTTTATATATATATATATATATATATATATGTATATATATATCTTCACACTGAAGCCTATATTAAAATAAAATTTACTAATATTTCCAGTATATCTTCACCAAAAAAGAGAAGTACTCTCCTTGTGGGAGATCTTAGCTCATTAGTACATGATCCCCAAAATAATTATGGGATGAGGCCCCTGTTGATCGTTCTTTCCTAAGTTTCCCAGGCACAGTAAAGTGAGCTCTACCCTGGCCTCCTGCTGGGATGTGCCACTTTATCACAGGTACAAGGCAATGGAACCAGCTTGCCAAGAACTCAAGTTTCTAAACCATAAGCTAAAACAAACCTTTTTGTTATCTCTCAAGTATTTTGTTACAGTAATACAAAGCAACCTTAATACTTTTGTCTAGCTAAATATTCCTAAGGCTAAATTTAAAAGTGGTCTCCAAATGGTCCTTAACTCTTTATAATATGCCAGTCTTATCAAGCTGTGGAAATCAGGACCCAATCTTGTCATAATGATACCTCCATAATTGGTGTTGTTTATCTAATGTATGTACAAAAGCTCTCCTATTTATAAGATGGAAGGGAAAAGTACTATGTTTCTTAAAGTAAACTTTCCACAATCATAGCTACTAAGATACAATTCTAGACAGTTCAGAATGTAAGAACAGAGGCACAACTCACTTCCTAACCATATTAGCTACTTCTGTTGTATAGAAAACCCTGACAAAAAGCAACTTAGAGGCAAAGAGATTCATTTGACTTAGACTTCCAGACAGGATACAGTCCCTCCTGGTAGGGAAGACAGGTTAGCAGGCACACAAGGCTGGTCTACCAGCCAGGAAACTGGCTGATAATATTTTATTGACACACAAGAGGCAGAAAAATGAACAGGAAGTAGAGTCAATCTGTTATTCCTCAAAGTTTCTTACCTCCTAAAGGTTCAGTAACTTATCCAAATAGTACTTTCAACTTGAGACCAAGAATTCAACTACATAAGCCTATGAAGAACAATTTTCATTCAGATTACAATACTAATGTAAGACTAAGGCATTCTCAGCAAAACTCATACAACACTTGCAGAAAAAGGCTAAGGAACTAAGTAAAATTATTCATGATTATGGTTTTGTTTTGGTTGTTGTGTGTTTGTTTTTCCATCTGATAATAATTCTGGACTTCATGAAACATCAAGCCAGTCATTTTCTGCAGAGCATACTCACTGGCTAAAGGTAGGCTTTCCCTAATTACCTCTTGGGTATTTCTCTTATTTCTCAGGAACTTGACCTTAATCAACTTATTCCTCAGGTATTGATCCTTAAGTCAAGGATGCTGTAATGGGTCAGATGTAAGTAGCAAGTGAGTCAGAAAGCGATATAAACTAAAGCCAGGTATCCAGGCATTGATATTGTCCTCTCTCTAATTTCAAGAATCAAGTTGGTCCAAAACACCAGGTGCTGCTTCTAAAGAAGGCTAAATTGTCCCAAATGTCTAAAAAAATCCTTTTAAGGGAATCCATTATACTAGTATCTGACAATTAGGAACTGAGTCTCATTTAACATACTTGAAGCCTTCACTTAAAGGCAACAATTACTAAAAGGAGCGAGTTGTAGAAACCTGGGTCCCAGCGTGTAGGTTGATATGACACCCCACTGGTTCTAATGCAGCCATCAGGCAGAGCTTTTTATATTTAATGTCAAATTATCCTTTGTAAAAGGCAGATTGAGGACTCTGGCTGTCAATCTTCTTTCCCAAACTGCTACATTTCCATTTCCTAGAACATCCTGAAAATCCATGCAGAAGGAGGCAAGGATCCCTAAAATCACATAGCAAGAGTAAGTCCAAACGGCAAGGGGAGCTCCACACTGATCCAGTGGCAGGAGGGGAGCTCCACACTGATCCAGTGGCAGGAAAGTGCCCTGTAGGTCAGCACTCCCTCAAAGACTGACATCCACATCCCAAAGGTGGAACTTGCTGTGCCCAGGACAAGAATCTCAAGAGAATTAAGGTTAGGAGGGTTTCTCAAACAAGGAGAGAATGGTGCCTGCAATATATGAAATGTTTTACATTGCAAGGCAGAATGGAATTAAAGCTGGGAGATAGTGCAAGAGGTTATATCTGGCGACCCCACCGTGGAAATTTCCATCCAGATGGGAATTCCAGCTCCATGTGATTATCTTTAATATTGGGCCAGGAGCCTTCTGAAGCACGGCTTAGGTTTTGCAGCTATCTCCCCATATCTTCCTAATAATGAACTACAACCTACAGTCTTTTAATTTCACCAAATTTGACCCTCAGGGCAATATATTCCAATTAATTGTGAACCACAAACTTGTTCCATGAAAACATAGAATTTCATAATCTGCTTTACAATGTTACAATCATTTTAGGAAGTATAACATAAAGTAATAATCTCTTCATTTTACATGAAACTAGTATTAAACATTCTATCAGAAAGTACATTTCTTTAAATATTTTTCACTTATTTATTTTATTTTATTTTTATTTTTTAGTGAGACATAATCTCCTGTAGGTGGGTATTAAACTTGCTATGTACCTGAGGATGACCTGGAACATCTGACTCTTGTAGTCTCCTCCCAAGTGTGAGGATCACGTGTTATACCACTGATCTTAGTTTACGCAGAGGAGGTTCAAACCCAGGGCTTTTTTTGCATTAAGCACTCAACTGAGATAAATGTTTGGTCTCCAAAAAAGGTTTATTATAATTATAAATATACAGTAAATCTATAAAAGACTTTTTAAAGATTTTTTAATGTATGCGAGTATTCTAGCTGCATATACAACTGCATGCCAGAAGAAGGCATTAGATCACATTGTAGATGGTTGTGAGCCTCCATGTAATCGCTAGGAACTAAATTCAGGACCTCTGGAAGAATAACCAGTGCCCTTCACTGCTGAGCATCTCTTCAAACTCCTGAAGACAAGCATTTATTTCTCCCCATTTATTAGTTTCTTCTATTTTTTTGGTCATGCAATAAAATGCTTCCAATTGATATTATATGTAACTTTATGAAAAAATGAATTTTATAAAATAAAAAAATCTGCTTCAATATCAAGAAAAAGACTTATAAGGCACTAATGATAAAATAATAAATAACATCTATAGCCAGTTTCCACCTCCAGTTCAGCTAATTAGAAGTGACATTCTAACACAAGATTCTATCATACACCAGACCTTTACCACTAGTAACAGGCCCATGTGATTTAAACTTCAGACTTCTCAGGTTAATTCTGCTGACAAAGACAAATTTTATAATGCCTCCACCTGACAAAGGGCCTGTATCAGAACATATAAAGAATTTCTACAGAATACAGACACAGACATACACACACACAGTGCAAACTGTGAGTAGGAACTTCACGAGAGCACATATCCAAATAGCAAAATAGGTCCTCATTATTATTAGTCATGACAGGAATACAAACAACAGTATTCTATTATTTCACAGCACACACCATAGAATGTCCAAAATGAAACCAAATGTCTCCAATAAAGATGAGCTGAACTCTCAGATACTACAGATGAGGATGCAGGTACAAATGTTGCAGCAGATTGATGGCAGTATCTTGCTAACCTTATGTATTTAAGCTTTGCTGGAACCCCAATTCCTAGGCATGTGTACATATAATTTCCAAATAACAGTATCTACTGTACTATTAGTAATGCCCACTACTAAAAAATAATAAACCTTAATGTTCCTCTACAGTAGAAAGGCTAAATTATTGTTATATTTATATGAAGTAATCCTACTCAGCAATGTCTATGGATAAATAATAGCTACATCCTTTCACATGAATTGATTCTACATGGCTCATATGGCAACGGTGAGCTACAAAGAGTGAGCCTTTAACAGTTCCATTTCATGAAACAAAAGTCTAGAGTGTAAGTTGAGACTATTGAATTTTGAAGAAAACTTATTGGGGGAAGGCAAGAAGAAAACCTCTGGTTGCTGGTTAGAATTTTATTTGGGGGTTGGCTTCATCTTGTAAATCTTAAACTTTTCTAAATATAGTCATACTTCAAAAATCACCAACACCCATCACAATAAAATAAGCCCTTTCATCAGAATGGGTTTTTTATACTTGAAAGTTGTTTTCATATATGTTACCCTGTCATTGTTGTGTGAGTCACCAGCTTAGTCATTCATTAGCCAGAGTTTAAAATGTCTCATCTGTATGAGGGACTATGCCTAATATTGTAAGACACATAGACTAAAATACCCAAACATTGAACGCCCACATGGTTGTACCCACAGCACTAGTTCATTCTCTCTTGTGTACCAAGCATGGTACCTTACCACATTATCATACTCTGACATCCAGGGAAGGGCCCCCGCATCATGCTTATTCTCCTCTTAGCACATGATATAAAGGAAAATATAATGACATGTGTGGAGGAAAAAAAATACAATTCTGTTCCTAATTCTGAACATAACAGGGAGTATTGTGAAGGAAGTATAACAACCTAATACCCAGTGATTTCCTTGGCTACTTCAGGAATTAGATACACTGACAAGGGAAAAAAATAAACACACCAATTCTAAACCAAATTGTGTTTTGATTTCATTATTTCATACATTAATACCTAATAGGAACTATGCAATTATTTAAAATTATTCCTAAAGCTCAAGAAATTTTAACTTTTAAAATAAGGTATCAGTCTGAGGAACTATGGAAGAATATATATATATATATAATAACTATGAAGGTTAAATTAGGTGTTTCTGGAAAAAATGCTATGCTTCCATTTATTAAAATATTGGTTTTCTAAATGTATTATTCTCCTTTGAGCTAGTGCCTTCTAATACATGTGACCATTTACATCAGTAGCTCAGCCTTTTATATAAGTGACATTTTCAAAACCCATGAATATATTTTGTGAGACTAATCCTCTATAGCCCACAGAATTTTTACTGATTCCAAATGCAGTAATTTTTGTTTGACATTTAGGTGTTTCTTTCTATTTGACCTTGCATTGATTTTTCCAGGCAGGTCCTATTCTTAATATATATGTATCTTCTACTGTACGTTTAGTACAACCCCTTGAAACAAAACAGCAGTCAATAATCGCCATTATAGGAAATGAACTGCTTTAACTCAAGCCTTCCACATCCTGGGCTAATCCTAGATGGAGACTGAACAGCTGTGGGTTCCATCTAGGACAGGGAGCCTGGAAATGCCATGCTTCGGAGGAACACTCTTCAGACTCCGGAGGGAAAAACACACTGAGCTTTAAAATTTGCAAGAACAAAGGAAATGACTCTCCTGCTTCAGAAAAGTTTAGACATCTGATAGTATACAATAATGTGTGGTGTGTGTGTGTGTGTGTGTGTGTGTGTCTGTGTGTGTGTATGTGTGTGTATGTGTGTATGTATGTGTGTGTCTGTCTGTGTGTCTGTGTGTGATTCTTTTGTTTAATTCTAGTTTATTTGGTTGCCTATTTTCAAGAGAGAGAGAGAAGTCAGAGTTCTGTGGGTGGGGAGGACCTAGGAGAAGTTTCAGGGGGGGTGCAAACCATGATCAGATTACATGGTATGAAAAATATTTTCAATAAAAAATAACTTTCAAGAACCTGAATACTGATTTATGAATACCATGTCAGAGCTCTATGAACTGAATGCTTTGGTAGAGATCGCCAAGTACTTTACATGGTAGATAAGAGAAGCATTATTAGGAAGTGACCCTTAAGCTGGTGGTGAAACCAGAGAAGTGTAAACTGAGTAGAAAAGGTATGGGAGAAGTCATCTACTCCCTTCCAGACACAAGGCAGGAATTCTTTACTACTTGTCCCCTCCACCCTGCAGACGGCCAGCTCTCAGGATCTGGAACATCTCAGAAGTAGCCGCAGCCAGTGCTCACTTGCCATCGTCCACACACTCTTATAAAATCTGACTTCCAGAGCATGAGGCCATGTGAGCACATATTCCCTCAATGTCTTGCATGAGTCTTTTTCAGTTGACAGAGTCTGGGAAGAAGGCTTAGTGTGGTCCACCAACTACCTTCAAATGGTAATGCAAAGCCCTGCTGCCCTTGTTTCAACTTGCTGCCTGGGGTAGTTGGATAAGAATACTCCCCTCCCCCATATATTTGAATGCTTAGTCCCCGGGGTCTATTTGAAAGTAGGATTAAGAAATGTGGCCTTATTGGCATAGGTATGCCTTTGTTGGAGAAAGTGTGTTACTAGGGTTGAGGTTTGAAAAGCCCAAGCCAGGTCCAGTGCCCCCCAGTCCATGTCCTCCTCTTTCCCATACCCCTAGCCTGGGAACCAAGATAATGGGATGAAGCTCTCAGCTAAAGTTCCAGTGACATGTGTGCTGCCATGCTTCCTGACATGATAATGGAATAGGCCTCTGAAACTGTAAGACCCGCCCCAATTAAATGCTTTCTTTTATTTGTGTCTCTTCACAGCAATAGAATAGTGATCAAGACATTGACTCACAAAAATGATGGAAAAATTAGAATGATGGTGGTGGGGGGAGAAGGAGAGGAAGAGAGGGATAGGGAGGGGGAGGGGGAAGGAGAGGAGAGGAGAGGAGAGGAGAGGAGAGGAGAGAGAGAGAGAGAGAGAGAACTGGAACAGCAGCTGAAAGACAAATTTTAAGAGTTATTTTATACGGTTACAAGGAAAATTCACTTTATCCTATAGGCAATAATGGAACTATAAGAATCCTCAATTGGGATAATTAGATGATTGTATTAACTCTATTCATAAAATTATATGTTGATAGTTACAATACATTGTGTGTTTTGATATATGAGTATTGAGATATTGATGTGTCCTACTTAAAAAGTCTAAAAACCATTTGGATTTAAATTCCTATTAGGCAATGATCTATCACTTTTAGTTGGTAATTTGACCTCTTTCTAATTAAATGACATTTATTCTCTGTATGCAGAGTATGAAGTTGGCTTTGAATAGAAGGTTAATTAAGTAAGAAACTAGATGTAAAAAACTTTCCATTTGGTACAAAGATAGCAATGGCTACTATCATCTTTTAGTGAGATTTATTGTCATTATAATACACAATATTTTAGGTAATCACTGGCTTAACAGTGCTCAATTTCAGCCCAAGCTTTAATTCAAGATGCATCAAAAATAATTTTTTTTTGAAAATACATATACTAAGACACCATCTCAATAGTCTAATTCAGTGTCTCTGTATTTACTTCCGGTTCCAGGATAACGTGGACGCATAGTCACAATCAAGAACATTTTATTAAATGTTACTGTCAGATTCATTCGGGTAAGCCTTGCTTAAAAAGCATAGCAGCTGAGCTGGATTTGGTCATTTCTTCACTTCAGCTTTTACTATCCTGAGGGAGTAGGAATAGTGTCCTTGTGCAAAGGAAAAGATAATACAAGGCCTGGCTCACAATCAAAGAGAATAAATACGCAAAGCAAATTCTAATGAAGGGGAACCAGGCGAAGAGATCAAAAGTAACTATATTACATAGCCCACATTTCAACCACACAGAGGAGTCAAAGGTCATCAGTTAAAAACCAAGATACAAGAAGAAAATATATATCAGTGACTATATGGATCATTAGAGCAAACAACTGATGAGTGAGAAGGAAGGCAGAGGTGAACTGGAGACTCCCAGAGCTGGAAGGCAAGGCAGGTGGTCAGAAGCTGAGGCAGGGCAGCAGGAGACAGGTGATCTGTAAGTAAGGTGAGCAGAACAGGTACCGGGTACCAGCATGAGGGAGAGCTGGATTCCAAGGCAATCTTCAGTCCCTGGCAGGAAACTTCTTACAGACTTCCTGCTGTAGCAGGAACCACTCTAGGCCTGTAGGTGGAAGCAAGAAAATGCATGAAAATGGAGAAGGCAAGGCTAATGTAATGAGAGCAGGAATAGTATAAGATCTCTGTCAAAGTATAGGCACCCGCACTAAGACGCAAAGCCACAAGGAAGTCATAGTTATTAATCAAACAGAAGCTTACAAGCAAGTATGTTACCATAATATATATTTTAGAAGAAAAGTGGAAATAGTAATTCCACAGATTCATGTGTTCATTCTGATGAAATGGCAATGACTGAAGGCATTTGATTGTCAAGCCTTTGGCGGAGTCCTTAATGAGGCTCATATTACCTAGCAAAGGCAGGCAGCAAGGAGAAGATACATCCCAGTATGATGTAGGAGTCTTAAGATATAGTTAATGTTAGGTTAGCAGAAAGACTTCTCACTGAAAGAAAGGCATTAAATAGCTCACCATGGATAAGGAAGACATAATATGAACCACCTTGGATAAAGAGCATGCCTAATGACACAATGGTGGTGTCGGAATAGAATGTGGAGAAATCGTTCAGTAGGGCTTCCATATGTGTTGCATAGTAGATAAGAATGGAAAGTTCAGACTATAGACAAAAGAACATACATGGTAGGTCTTGTTAAAATGCAGGATATTAAAAAAAAAAAAAAAGGAACATGAAGTCAGATAGAAATGTGGCAGAAAGGAGCCTGGAGTGAGTAAGCAGGAGAAGGGGGTAATTATAATCAAAATTCAGTGTACATGATATATTAAGTTGTCAAGGAATAAATAAATTTCTACAATGGGAAGTAAAGAATTAAATATATAGTGATTCTAAGTAGCACACATAAATTCAAACATACACATATTGTGCAAGGTGGAGTGACAGTTGTAGTTAAAAATAAGCTGGTTTAAGCACTTCACAGCATAAGATAAAGGCAAAAAATTTCTGAGTAGAGCCTGTTTCTGGATGAAATCTATTACACAGGTAATAGGCCCAAGTTGACAAATGGAATTATATTAAATTATAAAGCTTAAGAGCAGTTTTTTGGTTTTTGTTTGTTTGTTTGTTTGTTTGTTTTGGAGGGGAGGGGAAAATGGGAAAGGAGAAATCATATGACATGTAAATAAAGAAAATATCTAAAAAAAAAAGCTCAAGAGCAGTAAAACACAGAAAGTATCAACAGAATAAAAAGAATGAAAGAAATATTTGTCTGCTATATTTCAGGCAGGAGGTTAACATTTAGACTTTACAAAGAACAGCAAAAATGAAACACCAAACAAAACTTCCAATCAACAAAAGGGTCCACTTTCAGAACAGATGGTTCTCAAAAGACAAACTACAAATAGCTAGTAAGCACTTCCAAAGGTGTCTGATGATGCTAACATCAACTAAATGCAAATTAAAACTATTTTAAGATTTTATCACATCCCCTCCAAAATGGCCACCACCAAGAAAATAGCAACAAAGGATGTTGAGGATACAGGAAGAAAAGAACCCATCCATATTCACTGTGGGTGGATGTGTAAACTTTGCAGCCACTGTGCAACTCAAAGTGGAGGGTTCTGCAAACTCTAGTAACAGAACTACCATAGGATAGAGCTCAATCACTCCTGGGCATATACCTAAAGGGCTCTATGGCCTACCACAGAGATACTTGCATAACCATGTTTGTTGCTATTCTTTCAAAGTAGCAAGGAGATATCATATGACATGTAAATAAAATATCTAATAAAAAAACAAAGTAGCAAGGAAATAAAGTCAGGCTAGATGCCTATCAAAGAAAAAGTTAATGAAAATGTGGTAATTACACACAATGGAATTTTATTTAACCATAAAGAAAAAAGAAATTTTGATGAAAGTAAATGGAACTGGAAATATTGTATTACTCAATATAACCAGGGCTCAGAAAAACAACTATTGTATTTTCCCATGTATATGTGTGTGTGTCTGTGTGTGTGTGTGTGTCTGTGTGTCTGTGTGTGTGTGTCTGTGTGTGTCTGTGTGTGTGTCTGTGTGTGTGTCTGTGTGTGTGTCTGTGTGTGTGTCTGTGTGTCTGTGTGTCTGTGTGTCTGTGTGTGTGTCTGTGTGTCTGTGTGTGTGTGTCTGTGTGTGTGTCTGTGTGTATGTGTGTCTGTGTGTGTGTGTCTGTGTGTCTGTGTCTGTGTGTGTGTGTGTGTGCGTGCGTGTGTGTGTGTGTGCGTGTGTATCATAGACTCAAACTGTAAAATGTGCACATCCAGGTGAATAAAGACATGGGCAAGGGCCAGGAATCTATTTAGGGACCCAAGTGACTGGGGACAAATGAAGCTTCAAGGAAGGAAGAGGAGAAGCCAACCGTAACAAGGCAGAAGGAGGAACGGTGGGTGGGGTTAAAGAACACAACGGGAAAATAAAATGCAAGGAACTAAAAGGGAACTTGGGAGGAATTAAGCAAAATGAAATACATGTGGAAACCCATTACTTTGTACGCTAATTTTAAAAATAAGGATGCTCAAATATCTAATAAAAAAAAAGAATACTCAAGAAAGTTAGTTGCCACATGCTGCTTGATGCTTATTCTAGTGAACAAGTCTAGGCTTGGTTAACCCTTCAATAACAAGTCTAGGCTTGGTTAACCCTTCAATAACAAGTCTAGGCTTGGTTAAACCCTCCTATAATGAGTCTAGTCTTGGTTAAACCCTCCCATAATTGCATTCTTTAAATTTTAGTGGAGGTAGTCTGTCCTGGGAAAAGGATTTCTACTCAGTCTTAGTGTGTTATTTGCTAATCTGAAATAAGTATCTTTCGTAGTGCAATAATAAGCTCTAGTTACAGTTTCTCTTATGTAATAGTAAACCCAGTCTCTTAAATGTAAAAAAGTAAGTTGGTTTAGACTAGTGTTGAAAATACAAGGGAGGCCTGTCTGTCATCACTTACACCACTGCCTGCTCTGAGTCCAGTTCCTCCACCATCACCTTTGCCACCTTCATCACCCCTGCCTTTACCACCTGAGGACCACCACCACTTCCAGCACGTTTGAAACCTCCACCATCACTTCTTCTACTTCCTCCACCAACGTTAGCACCGCCATTACATGGCTGTAGTGGAGGAATTGGAATTAGTCCAAGGTAGTGGTGTAAGTGACAACCTAAGGTATAGTGATTGTCAGGATGAATGTGGTGATGGCTCCGGTGGCAATAACAACAATGAAAGGACTCGTTTTAAATACAGACACCTGAACAGGTTGACCTACTAAGGAGAGAGATAAGGAAGATAAAAGGGATAATTCTACTGCTCCTAATTAAAATGTATAAGAATATTAGAATATCAGTATAGGAATAAACAGGGACACTGCCTTCTACCACTCTAATTTCCATACCATGCATTTGTGCAGTTCTCTACTGTATTCTGTGCTTGCCTCTATGTTTTTCTATTTAGCAATACACCCTCAGCTAGCAGGACCTGCTCTCTCTCTAATCCCAAACATAGAACCTCTCATCCTTCTGCAAAACAGGACTCAGAATCTGCTTTTTCATGGAAGTCTTTTCTAGTCCCTTCTTCTAAGAGAAACATGATGTTCTCTGGTTCTAGAATCACTGCCCATGGCTCATCCTAGCATTTTTCCCATACTCTATTTTAGTTATTTCATCTCTAAAAATAACCAAAGTTCCCAGACTGCATAATGCATAATTCACTCATCATCATCATCATCATCATCATCATCATCAACAGCTTCAGGGACAGGTACCTTCCTAGGCATTTATGCATCTGCAAGCCCTCTCTCCCAAGTTCACCAATTACCTTGCCTACTTCCTCCAAGCAACGTATCTGTCTAACTTCTGATTTCTGATCTGGAGACGTACATCCAAAAGTCCAAGTCCTCTAGAACTATTCAGAACTAGTGTGGTGGCTCCTCCTCCCACAAGCTAAGGTGTGCAATTTCATCTGAATTTCCATTGTACTTTTCTTCTAGCTCCACTGTGATCTTTAAAGGACTTACATGTAGCCCAAGGGACACAATATCTGACTCAGACACTCTGGAAGTCTGGGATGTAGACAAAGGAAACCAAATCCCAAGGGCACAGCACCAAAAGAACCTAAACCAAGCTAATGAAGAAAATACAGGACAACCAGCCATTTGGAATTTGCATCCATCTATTAAAATTTGAAGATTAAATTCAAAGGTCGGCACCTGGATAGAGGAGGGGGTAAGGCAAAGTGCATTTATTAATGTCAAGATGTAAAGGGAAAGAGAGATGGAGGTAGGGAGGTAGGACTTGGCAGGGAAGTGGGAGGGGTTTATTTAAAAACTATCTGTACGCAGAACAATAGGGAAAATGGTGTTATTCAGAGAGTTGGGGCGATGAGATAGGACAGGAACAGCCTTTCTTGCAGAATATGTCCTGCAGGGACACACAAAAAAAGAGTAAGTGTAAAATTAGAAAGAAATTCACCTACAAGTATTTAGCCAGCTGTGGCTTATCCCTTGCACACCTTAGCTTATGGGAGGAGGAGCCACCACACTAGTTCTGAATAGTTCTAGAAGACTTGGACTTTTTTGATGGACTTTTTGATGTACGTCTCCAGATCAGAAATCAGAACAGTTAGACAGATAGATAGATACCTTGCTTGTCCCTAGTTGTGAGTGTTGTCTCCTTATGTGAACCCAAGCAGCCTTTGATGGGAATTTTTCCAAGGGGAGGATGGCCTAAAGGCCCCCCTTAGGTCCATGCTGCAGTTTCCAGGGTTTTTAGATCTTCAGCTCTGAAATCAGAATATTCCTGCCTCAGGCCCGCAGCCGCCCCCAGGGCTTCCGTGCAGCCCTGCAATACGGACAACCCATCTCCTGCCCTAGATGGGGCTCCCCCAACTGGCGGGAAACGGAGGCACTGCAGTGCGACATCCTGCCAGGAGCTGAATCTGAAGCCCGAGCTTGTGAGGCCCTGGTGACAAAGGCCTGACCTTGGGTTCGTGAACCCCACAGCAGGACCCTAGGGGTAATCGGTCCTCTAGCGTCTTTGCGCCCCCACCTACCGGTACAGAGTCTCCGACCTCCGGCGACTGTCCCCACGTGTCCCGAAGCCCCAGGTGCCGCCGCGCTGGCTCCAGAAGCCAAGAGGCCGAGGGGACCGGAGCGCGCTGGCGGCTGCCGCACCACGTGTGCTAACCGGGATAGCGCGGGCGGAGCGGGCCGGAGCTGGCTCCTCCAGCCCCAGCGCAAACCGGTTGCCACGCGCCGAGTCTCCGGCCGGCGTCCCAGTCCAGCACAAGCCTCTAGGGCATTTGGGGACACTGTCTGGACACCGCAATGGACGCGGTCTGCAAAGGAAACGGTAAGATGCACGCTTTGGTGTCAATGTCTGCGGGCACCGCAACCAATGCCTTGGGTTCAGTGAGGGCAGAGGGGACTGCTGACCCAGAACTTCCTCTTCCATTGAAGGAGGCACCCAGGGTGCTCTGGACAAACTCAAGGAGGTCATGGGAAACTGGACACAGAGGTGCTCTCCACAGAGGGACACCAAGGCGAAAGTGTCCCTGTCTGATTGGTTATTGAAAGGAACTAACTGGAAAATTCAACAATCAGGTTGGCTAGACCAGCACGTTGGCCATCGGTGTTGCATGTCCCTTGCTTGATGTTTCTTAGAAGCCAGGCTTGGAAATGGCGCCTTTAAAGCGAAGGTTGAGTAAAGAGGTGTCTCCAAAAGGCCTCTGGGGGATGGATCATTCCCAAGTCTGCAGTCTTCAGGTTTGTGTTTCCTAGGCGATTTTTCATAAAGATTACCCGAGGTGAAAGATTAATTTGGATTTCATCGCTGTTATTGGAGAGGTTGAACATCTCACAATGGGTGGTGTCGACAGTTTACAATATATACTAGGAGTGAGTTGTAGAACCAACCAAAGGAAGGAATATGGAACCTTAAATTGGTGAGGGGGGAGACACCTGGGTCTTCAAATAAAGAAGACACTTGGGGGGAACACGTTTTTCCTTCTCTGTTTTTACCTTCTCTGGTGCTGTGGAACCAAGTGAGACACTCTCCTGCCGATTCTCAGGGTCCTTTCTAGGTGTCTTGCTTCATGACCACAGAGCATGGCCATTCAAGTCCTGAATGTCATTTTCCAGAAAAGAGCCAAAGTTGAACCCAGTGCAGTTCAGAGTCTGTATTTTAGATTCTGCTGTAGCAATGCCAGTCTGGAGTTTCATCAGCTATATTTGGGGAATAGTGTCTTTTCTACCCCCACCCCACAAACAAACCCTTGGGGCGAAAGAAACCAAGCAGGCTTTCTGTACCAAAATTTCTCCATGTTGGCATTTGAGAAATTTTGTCACTTTGAAAGCAGCATACTACTGTCATGCATACTTCGGTTACTTTGACCTGTTTAAATGAAAAGCCATGTCAAGCACACTGTTCAATCTATTCTAAGTTGTATTTCATTAACGTGATGTAGACTTCATAGTTACAGTCCTTAGGGTAGCATCTTATTAAACCTAAGCAACCAGATATATTAAATGTGCCATTCTAACAAGCATTGGATTCCAATTTCATATTTATTTATTTATTTATTTATTTATTTATTTATCTATCTATCTTTGGGTGCACATGCATGTGTACTTGGGTATATGTGTCTCCTGGAGCCTATAGATTGTTCCTAGGGTAACTTTAGGAGTTAGCTCTCTCCTTCGACCTTCTGGGTTTGGGAGTGAAGCTCTGGTTAGTGGGCTTAGAGGCAAGAAACTTCTTCTGCTGAAACATATCACAATCACAGACTTTAATTTTGTAGAAGAGCAACTGAGGCTGGCTGAAAAAGGCAACAGGGGTGTGAATACTTAGCCAATGGCAAATTTCAAACCAGCATGTTCTAGAGTCCAGACATGGAAGTTTCTGTATATTTTTGTAAGTGAGTGATTTACAAAGTACACAAGTGATTTGCTGATCTTAGCTACAATGTTAGAGAAATGTGGTAAGGCGTAAGAGTAATCTCTGAGGTGATGGTGGCGGCGGCGGCGGCGGCGGCGGCGTACTTGTGCATCTTGATTGTGACAGTCTCACAAACGAAATGACAAAATGTCAGCTCTTTAGACATATAATACAATGTCAATTTCCTGATGATGTTGTGCTATACTTCTATAAAATATAGTTGCTGGAAAAAAAAACTGGATGAAGGGTACATGGAACCTCTCTCTTTTCAACTTCCTAAGAAATTATAATTATTTCACAATAAAATGACTTTTTTAAAAGTCATTTTACAATGACTTTAAAATATTGGAATTTGGAATTAAAAGATTCCAAATATTGCCTATTTTATAAATCCAAGCATTCACAAAATTATATATATATATATATATATATATATATATATATATATATCTGTTCTAAGGCACTAATATTTGTATACTTCTTTACTGGTGGTTTTGTTTGGTTGGTTGGCTGGTTGGTTTTTGGTTTTTTTTGAGACAGGGTTTCTCTGTGTAGCCCTGGCTGTCCTGGAACTCACTCTGTAGACCAGGCTGGCCTGTCTCTGCCTCCCAAGTGCTGGGATTAAAGGTGCGCACCATTACTGCCCGGCCCTTACTGGTGCTTTTAAAGACCAACTTTTGTATATAAACTGTTGTATTATAGAATACACATCCTTACATATAAATACTCATGCAGGATAAAAAGCATAGAGTAATTCAACAGTATCTTAGCAATTTATTCACTGGTTTGGGAGATTTTTCCTTAATTTTGGGGAAACAGGGAGCAAATAATCTCAGAAATGCCTCCTGTGTTAACTGAGCAGCCTGGATGTTTTTCTTTCCTAGTATATTTTTCTGATTAAAACTACTAAGGTACTGAGTCTATGTAGAAGTTTCTTCTTTCTTCCTCCCAGCCCATGCTCCCAGAAATAAGGCTCAGACTGAAAATATATTTACAAATACCTTGACCATATAGATAGGCTTCTTCTCTCTCTAGATCATAATTTAATATAATTCATTTATTTTAATCTATATTCTGCCACAAGGCTGGTTACCTGTGCTCAGGTACCATAGGTTTGTCTTATCACATCTTCCCTGGGTGAATCTCCTGAGCCTGACTCTATCAGAGAATTCTTTCTGCCTCCTGAATGTTCCACCTTTTATCTCTCCCTTTTCTATAGGCCATAGGGTTGTTTTTTTTTTTTTTTGGTTTGTTTTTGTTTTTGTTTTGTTTTATTGGCAGGTGAGATATCCATACAGAAACAAGATATTCTCTCTACAAGTCTATAATTTTCCTTTCATCTTAACAGAGTATTTTCTGTGCCTCAGGCACCTGAATGCATAGCCACCTCCTTGCAGAATTGATAAGAGGGGGCAAATTTTCTATGGAAAGAAATTATGCTCATAAATACTTATCTCTTTACAAAAAAATCAGGAATATAAATCAAAGTTGGATTTTAATATCTATCCTTTTAAATAGTCTCTACTTTGAAGGTTGACAACCAGTGGAAGAAGCCTCACAGTATACTAATGTAATTTTAAAGCAGTCCTATAGACTTAGTTCTTAACAATTCTCGACAAGTCTCCATTATAGACTTTCTGCATAGCAAAGACAGGACTCTGAGAATGTCAGTTTTACTGGTGTCCGTTATAATTTCCATGATTGCTGAATATAAGTTACCGTATTTACTTAATATTAGTTAAATACACTATGTTTTATTAGACTTTATCTATGTACTGAAATGCACAAAATATCAGCTTTTATATGTTATAATTATAGAAAAATGCATATATAACTTTAAAGAGTTATCTGAGAATCACCTAAAATCATCTCTATACCCCAAGTTGTATACTTTGCACAGTAGGAGAAAACACATGGTTTGAGGCCTGCTCTAGGCATTGATGAGAGACAGCAACCTAGTTCCACACAACAACAGGAGAAAGTATTGATACTAAGCCACACAAATGACTCCTAACTACTTTTCAACTGGTCTTGCAAGTAACCTGGTTGTCACTGGTAGAGTTCTGTGATAAGGCAGTCTTTTGCAGCAATGGAAAAAAAGCCAGCATCTTTACACTGACATTAGCTCAGAACTCACACAATCACAGTATATCTACTGCACCCAGCCAGAAAAGTCTCAGTAATAATATCGTGTGACTCTTTCCAGATGCCTCACGGAAGTACACGCTTCTTACATGTCCCAAGATGACTGTCTGTGGGCCAACTCCACTTCCCAAATGTGTTTACTTGATTTAAAAATCAGGAAGACATTCACTTATAAAAGGTTGAAGTAAAAATCTTTAAACATCAAGAGAATTTGCTTTGAGAAATCCAAATCTCTAGCTTCATCAGGCCTGGCACATGGTAGTGAGGGCACAGGCTTTTCTACAGAGGATATCCAGTATTTTTCAGCTGATGGTACCCTGACTACCACCAGCTCATATGTATTGACTGCCCTAAACAAAAGTGTCTAAGCTTCATGACTTGTGCCCTAAACCACCTTCCAAATGTGCTAGTCCCAGTCCATCTATAGATACACGAGTAAAAATGAAGTGAGTTACTTAAGACCCAGACATGCCACTGAACAAAAGCTGATCTCTAAGCATCAATGTTCTCTTTGCTAAGTGTTCAGAATGCAATGTTTAAATTGTCAGGTAAAATATTAAACATTTAAAATATTTAAATAGTACAGATAAATATTTAAATTAAATATAAATAAAATTAAATATGTAAAATATTTGAACCTTACTAGTATAAACAAATTTAAGTCTCTACAGCTTTAGAAGCTCTTCCTTCTGTAGTTTTTGAAACAGAAAAATTAGATGTTTCCTTACTACATCTGGTTTTTTGAGGGTGAGGGTGGTATCCTTTCTCTTCTCCGGGGTTCTTTAGATGTTCACAGTAGTACCATGATTCTGTTCTATTGGTAAAAGGTGCCACTATAAAGCCGGCCCACATTTTTGGCTGTCAACTGAACTAAGTGCTTTCATGTAGCATACAGTCTAAGTCTTACTTCTCACTTAGAAGCATTGTTCGGCAGTTTTTACTTTTGAAATTATTTTTGTTTCCTTCGCATACAATTAAAATGAACAGGTTTGTTTCTTTTTTTTCTTTACTTCTTTAGGGTAGACAGGATAGACAGGGTTTCTCTATGTAGCCCTGCCTATCCTGAAACTCACTCTGTGGAACAGGCTGGCCTCAAATGCTGAAATCTGCCTGCAAGTACTGAGATTAAAAGTGTATACCACCACAGCCTGGCTGTTTGCTTCTTAACATATCTGTAAGACATAGTTAAAATTCATTTCTAATCTCCTTGACACTCTGAAATTAAGTGTTACTGTATCACATGTTTCTGAAATTAAAATTCTGGATTTTTTTGATTATTCACAGTTATATTAATAGTTATAACTTTCATTATCATAATGTTTAGCTCAAATATTTAACTAGCTAAACATTGTCATTGATTTTTAACAATTAATATTTGAATGAAATAGATAATGTAAAATAATAACATCTTGAATGGTCCTCTAAGCTGATATAGAGAAAGAAAAGACAATAAGTTATCTATTTCTCAAAAAACATAAATATATAAAATATAAACTCAATCTCAAAAGAGAAGATTCTATCTTATTCCACTAAGAAAATGATGAACCTTTGATGACCCAACCAAAGACAATTTCTTAAGTTAAAACCACAAAAATCACATTAGGTTCAATCTACTAACAATGCACTTTCTTTCCTTGGGGCGAAGTGACATGATTTTGTAGTGTGAATGAAGAGTCGGGTAGAGGGTAATATTAACCAGTCTTCTCCCTACTTTCTTGGTTTAACTTGTGCCCAGGGAAACCCAATTTGTAATTTCATCAATTTCACACCATTAATACACATTAAACTAACTTTAAAAGGTACGGAATAATGGTCTGAGTGAGTAGGTGCTATTAAAGCTAATGGCACTTTAATGTATTTATTAACGTGATGCATGCCTTTGAAAGGGCCATTATGTTTCCATAAGATAGCAAGGGGTAGACTTGTAAACTTTATATCAACTAGGTGAACATCCTTCTATATTCATTTGGTTCTTGGCATGTTAAAAAGAAAGTTAGCTACTCTAAGGTTATTTCTTTTTTGTAATTATTTCTTTTATGTTTTGAGATTACAATATAATTACATCATTTATCTTTACCTTTCCTCTCCCCAGGCAATCCTGTGTGCTCCTTCTTGTTCTCTTTCAAATTCATGGCCTCATCTCTCACTAGTGGTTACATACATATATATAATATACATATATACTCTTAAATACATAAATACAACTTGCTAAGTCTGTATACTTTTACTTGTATGTATGTTTCAAGACTGGTATTCATTATTGGATAATCAAATAGTGTGCTCTTCCCTGGGAAGAGCTTTCTGCCTTCCTTAGTTGCCTATAGTTCTTCATGTTAGGTTGAAGATTAGCTTGCTTATTGATGTCATCCTTATTCAGCTCAAGACTGGGCAGTCATGTTGACGAGACTTTACATGTGTAGCTTCTAACATTCCTAAGAGACACAAATTCACACCAAATTCTCTGATCTTCTGGCTTTTATGATCTTTCCACCCCTCCTCTGTATTGTTCCCTGAAATTCTCTCATCTGGGCCAACAATGTTCCCTCTAAGAGCCAAAGACCACGTAACAAAAAACACAGTACCAAGCATGAGACGCCCTCATTTGAATTGTTGGTCAGGTTTGTTCAAGAACGCTTTCAAAACATTATAAGCTATTGCTCTTTCCCTTGGTTTCCTCACCCCTCTGGGGCAGGGAAGATAAGTTCCTATTGATGAAGACACCCTGCACTTCATATACAGGACCCAGAGGCCCTTGAGATAAAACTGAACTTCATGCCCCTACCTGAGGAATAGCTTTCATGGTCCCTGAGAACACCAGGTAAGTTTCTAAAGTAGAGAAGCAACCAACTATCCTGTACATCTATGATGCTTATGAACCACAACAATCATATCATGATATGATAACCTGAAAAATAGTGACACACATATCCTGGAAGGAACCAACAGCTCTCTAGTTGGACTGAGAACTCCACAAGAAGAAAACCACTCCTTATTCTGGAAAACCTAGCAAGGCTAATAAAGTCCTGGATCTTTATGGAGTACCCACAAATGGCACTTTACTAAACCAACAAAATCCTTAACTACATTCTAAGCATTTGTCCTTATATGCACGGATATCTGTAGTGCCCCACCCACATTAAGGAAACTACTCTTTGCAACAAATAGAGACTATTACAGAAAACCATAATCAATCAAAGTGCCAAGTTGTGGAATCCAGTCCAAACTGATATATCTACAAAATAGCTCTCACCTAAGTCTATTTCTGTTTTTATTACTGAAAATATTTCTATCGCACAATATATTCTGATCACGGCTTCTTCCCATTGCTCATCAGGGATCATCCTTACCTCCTCACCTATGCAACTCCTTTGTGTTTAGTGAGTTTTGCTTTGTGTTTGTGGGGGGGTGCTTTTATTGTTGTTGTTGTTGTTTATTTGTTTGTCACCCTGGTTTCTTTCTTTGTTTTTATTTGCCTGTTTGTTTTCTAAGTTTATTTTTTAACTCTAACCTAAGGAAATGGTCCTTAGTAGCTCTTGTATTGTCTTGAGTGTTCTATCCATGGTGCTGAATTGCTCTCTTTGGTCAAGATACCTCCCACACAGACTACAAAAAGAAACAATGAAGAAGGGAAGACTGGTGTTTCTTTTGGTCAACAACTTTTTTTTAAAAAAAAGGAATATAAGGCTGGGAGATGGTGCTGTATACCTTTAACCCCAGCACTCGGGAGGCAGAGGCAGGCTGAACTCTGAGTTTGAGGACAACCTAGTCTACAGAGTGTGTTCCAGGACCACCAAAGCTATGCACACATACACACACACACACACACACACACACACACAAACCTGTCTATAACAAAACAAGAGCTATGATTGAAATTTAAAATTCACATATTGTACAATTTTGTACTTAGCATATAAGATGAAAATATTATTGATTTGTATATTTGAGGAATTTGAAGGGAGAACAGAAAGTATCAGTTTTTAGCTTAATGTTCCAACTAGGCATTTTCATCTTTTCACTCTTACTATACTTTTATTTACAAAACTGTAATATGATAGTAATAGTCACTGACTTGTGTTCATTTACCAGAAACTTCTCAGTTTATATTTAAGAGGTCAATACTTTGAGCATTATTCATGTAATTTCAGGCAAGGCAAAGTCATACACTTTCTAATAGAGAACAATAATTTGCAATTTTCTTTATATACCTATGAAATACTTATGATCAGTTTCAGATTAATTTAGTGAGGCTCTGAAGATTACAAATGAGTGTAACATATGGTGCTTTCTACAAGGAAGCTAACAGTTAATAATGGATGTACACATATTGAAAAATAAAATAATACCATAAAGCAGTACATATCACTAAAACAACATCAGGGAGGAACTGGGCCAGTTTTGTATTTTCACTATCTTATTATCTCTATTTCCTCACTCAGTTATTAACACACAGTAAGTAGGTCCTATTAGTTACATGAATTAGAATCTCAATGAAAGAATACACACGGAACTAAAAGAGATGGTAGCACTGATCACATGGCACAAGCTCACAGGTATCAATTAGCAAGTTAGACACTTGATATCTATTATTCCTAGTGTATTAAAATATTTAGAGCAAAGTAAGTGTGTCTGTTTTAGTGTCTATTAAATGATATGTATGTGGTGTGCTTTTTCTATACTATTCCTTTAACATTTATATAATAATGTCTTTTTTTGGTCAGATATGAGAAGTTAACTGACTTGCTTAATAACCAAGCAACTAAATAACAATTAAGAGTTTTTAAGTGCCTAATTTTTAGTTTTTAACAACTATTATCCTAAAACCTCAGCCAATTTTAACATTGAAGTACCTTCTTAATTTTCATTTGACCATCTAAATTAAAACTCTTCAAAAATCTATTTCTTGTGATTAGTTTATGACAAGTTTCTTTTGCCTAAATACATTTCCTTTCCTAGATATCTGGAGTTACATGAAAAATAGAGAAAGAAGATGGCATTATGGGAAATGGATAATAGTCAGTGCTCTCAGTTAATGGGAGGAGAGGCCGTTCGTCATATGAAGGCTCTATGCCCCAGTGTAGGGGAATGCCAGGGCCAGGAAAGAGGAGAGGGTGGGTTGGTGAGCGGGATTGGTGATAGGGGTTTTTTTCAGAGGGGAAACCAGGAAAGGGGAGAACATTTGAAATGTAAATAAAGAAAATATCTAACAATGTTTACTGACACTCCACTTGAGGAATAATTCTCCAGTAATATAATCTTTCCTATAGTAAAGTAGGTGTGGCACGATGTCCAGTCACAGATTGAGGAAAGGGTTCTGCAAATGGAAATATTTTCCACTTTCAACAAGACCTATATCAAACAATTGTACATGTTGACCAATTCTAACTTACACATTAAACTCATTTGTAGAAGTATCATTAAAAAACTCTACAAATATTTTTTTATTTCCTTAATGTAACTGATATTTTGTCTTTATGCTACTTTTTTTTTTTTGGTTTTTGTTTTTGTTTTTCAAGACAGGGCTTCTCTGTATAGCCCTGGCTGTCCTGGAACTCATCCTGTAGACGAGGCTGGCCTCGAACTCAGAAATCCACCTGTCTCTGCCTCCCAAGTGCTGGGATTAAAGGCGTGTGCCACCACCACCTGGCTTTGTTACATTTTTGAGACAAAAATTTGTAAATCTAACAGAGCTTGAGCTTGCTCTGTTAATCATCACAAAAACTCACCAATCATCTTAGACTAAAAAAAAACAAAACAAAACAAAAACAATTTTGTCATAAAAGTACTAGAAGAAAGGAGTCTGTAAAGAAAGTACATGCTTATCATTCATAAATTAGGTCTCTGACATCCAGTTAAGGAACTCAAAAGTGAAAAAAACAACTGAATACTGATAAAAACACTATATACACTAGAAATGCCTCATTTTTCTCATTGCAAAAGGCAAAAGACAATCTGGTTTTCTTAGGTGAAAAGAGGTTGCACCTCTGTATTATGTGCTTAGTCATCCTGTATGTGAGTAAATATCCACAGAGATTTATAATGGATAGACAGACAGACAAATAGAGATAAATAGGTACACAGATGATAGAGATGGGCGCTGCCGCTGCTGATGGCTGCATCACTTGCTTTGTATATCATATGAACACCAAGAAAGAGGAACTAGGAAAAGTACTTCAAACCCTAAAAATTTGAAATAAGATAACTTGCTTAATGTCTCATGCTAACTTATAAGGATTGTGGCTAGCTGTTTTGGTTTGGTTATTTTTTTTACTATTCCATGGCGTTAACTTTTTCACAGTATTTTTCATCATGTTGTGCTTTTATCTATATTTCACTGTCCTTAGAAACTGATGTCACTGACAAATTTTGCACACCAGGGAGAAGAAAATGGTTAAAAAACAAAACAAAACAAAACAAAACAAAACAAAAAAAAAAAAACCTCAAAGACCTGTCCTTGAATTTCTTAAGGCACATTTAAAGAAAGCAATAATATGATGTTTATAACATATGCCTCATATAAATGAGACCAATAGCAATGTGATAACAAATTTCTAACTAGATTTACACTCACTGTGTGACTGGTTTTGCTGGAATGCAAGGGAGGACTCAGTCCCTTGCCCTGACTTGCCCTATCAGAGTACTTCAGCTGGAAGCTTTGTCAGAGACCATCAGTGTACCCCAAGCATGCAGAAATGCAAATGGCAAATTTAGCATTAGTATTCTACTTGAACAAAGAGGTACCAGAAGGCTCCATAAATCAATACAGACTTCTCACTTTTCTGGTTTCCAGTTAGAGAGGAGACAGAGCAACCCAGCTCTTGAATTCTTTAAAACAAGTCTCCATTCCTTGCCCCAGAACTAAAATTTTTATTTTTTTTTTTTTGACACAGCATCTCACTATGTAGTGTCAGCTGGCCTAGACCTTTACTGTATAGAACCTGCTGGACTTGAACTCCCAAAGATCCACCCGCCCCTGCTTCCCAAGTACTAAAATTAAAGGCATTCGTTACAACTCCTGGCAGACGAAATAGTAATTTTTTAATATAACTTCTCTTTCTTAATAGGTAAGTTCGCTGTGATCATGAGCAAGAAATACTTGTTTTGATAGAGGTTATTATCTATCAAAGATTTGTCATGTCATAAGAAGTTTAAAGAAAATAGGTTAACTGGGCATAGTTTTGTAAAATGTTGCTGGCTTTTCCAAGTTTAGTTTTGAAGTTAGGGGTCTGTAGAAAATTTAGATTTTCAAGTGAGCAATTAAACTATGAAGAACTTGCACTGCTTGACTTTTCTCAAAAAAGAATTACAAATGATGGAACGTACAATTTATTTCAAAATTTCATTAGGGTAGAAAGCAGCTTTGCTTCCATCAAACCACAGAAAATCACCTTCTGTCATCTTCACTATGATTGCCTGGGAGCTGACTGACAGAAAAGAATTACATGTAGTCATTTCCACACACAGCAGATTGAAAGCAGCTGGGGACTGAGCTCCAGTTAGTGTCTATCTGAGTTTATTTCAGGTCATATGGTTTTGTGTTGCAAGCGCTGTTGTATAAAGTAACTGAGAACTAATTATCAGTTTAAAATCATTTCTCATAAATAAAAATTATTGTGATAAAGTTAGCTGTCTTGAAGTTGTATAAACTGGCTATTTCTGCAGTATTTGAGAATTTATACATGTTTTCCTAGTTTGGAATTAGCATAGTTTAGAAGAATTCATTTCTTCTTCTAGCTGGAACTTCTATACCATATTTTATTTTTACTTAATTATCTAGTGTTTATATTTTGAAAAATACTTATTGTGATTATAATAGTATACTTTAGAACCTATTGGAGACTCCTGAAGACAAAACTAGATTTAAAATGTTTATAGGTTTCAGTGCTACTTTAGCATCAGGAAGACCCAACGTTAAACTTCAACAAAGGGGAAAAGCTTTTGACCAATGAATGACCTCAGGCAACTGTGTAGTAAGGCTTATATTTTCCAAGAGCCTCAGAAATCGATTCTGAAGTGATGGAGGTTACTGTTACAAAATTATGACATCTCTAACGACAGAGAGTCATTGAAACTTCTCTGTGCTTCATTCCTCATAACCACCTGGTACCCCAAACCTCATGAGTCACATGTTTGAGCCACAAGGACGTAATAACAAACAATTGCAGGGAAGTGATTCTACTGTGAGAAACAACTAAGAGCTGCGCATGAGAATCAATTAGAATCACATAGTAGACCCCACATCCTTCTAGTCTTTAGCCTGGCATAAGCCACTGCCTATGAAAGAACTGTCCTTCTCCACAATCTTTAATTCCTTTCGAACTTCTTTTTTTCCTGTACCTAAATCAGGAACAGAAAATACAGGTACATCTTTATGGCAAAGCAGTAAATGGCATTTCAAGACTAATAATTCAAGATACCATTCTTGCTATATAGTATGGTGAATAAAATACATAAGGGTATAAATATATTTGTCTTCAATAATGTGACATAAGATATCCTACCTAAGTGTTAATGTATTTGGAGTCAGGTCTTAAAAAGCAAATTTTTTTTCTTTTCCTTTTTTTGAAGGTTTAAGTAGTGTTAATTTGTATTTTTTCAGATCTAAATATTCTGTAACTAAATGTAAGAAAAGAATTTGAGTTATCATACTCCTGCTGTCTCTGAGGCCCATCTCAGTCCATAGTTTGGAACTCCTCACACTGAAAACAGTTTTAACACACAGGGGGAAAATGAGCTCGGACTGTGACTTCAGGGTTACAAAAAGAATCCAAAAGATGACGCCCATTCAAAGTTCTAAAGGGTGCCTGACACACAGTGGCTACTCATTTCTTATGATTTTTTTTTTTTTTTTTCGAGACAGGGTTTCTCTGTATAGCCCTGGCTGTCCTGGAACTCACTCTGTAGACCAGGCTGGCCTCGAACTTAGAAATCCTCCTGCCTCTGCCTCCCAAGTGCTGGGATTAAAGGTGTGTGCCACCACTGCCCGGCGTGGCTACTCATTTCAAGATAGTCTTAACAGTTGTTCTCTGTCTTATTGATTTTAACATTAAAACATTTTGTAGCTTTAACAAAGGATATGAAAATTTTTTATGACCTGTAATTATATTTATTATTTGCTTATTTGTGTTTTCATATGTGTGATGATGCTTGTGTGGAACTCACGGGACCTATGGGCACTGGTTCCCTTTCTAATGTGTGGATCCAGGGGTAGAACTCGGGTTGTCAGACTTGGTAGCAAGAGCCTTTACCTACTGAGTCATCTCACCATCCCTATTTGTTGTTTTTAAAGTGCAGAGTTGGCTGGGCAGTGGTGGTTCACGCCTTTAATCCCAGCACTTGGGAGGCAGAGACAGGCGGATTTCTTAGTTCGAGGCCAGCCTGGTCTACAGAATGATTTTCAGGACAGCCAGGGCTATACAGAGAAACCCTGTCTCGAAAAACCAAAAAAATAAATAAAGTGCAGAGTCACTTTATTTATTTTGTGCTGGAACACAATGTGTATTTCTTTGTAACTGTTTTCAAAATAATGAATGAACTTGAAAATTATTTAGATAATGTAGAATATGCAAATGTTTTTTTCTACAACATAGACTATAAGGCTTAAATGTTTTTAGCAGATGACCACATCCAACATTATATTCTAAATGCCAGGCTTACATGTTTTTAATTTCATAAGAAATCCATTTCCTCTCAAGTGCTATGACCATTGTTCAGCTTAATAAGAAAATGGCGAAGTCATTTTTTAATCATCATGCACAACTTTTACACATCAGTGGAATGGCGAATCTCAGCACAGATAAAGAAGTCCTGGATGATCTATTCTAGAACTGGAGTTACACAGACAGTCTTAATACTGGGGCCCAAGATTCCCAGTTGAACAACCACAGTTTGTTAAATGTACAATAGACTTAAAATTATTCAATTTTGTTACAATCTTTCCAACAGTGACAGGCTACATCATGAGCACTGGATAACTCTGGAAAGAGTTGTCTTAAGTTGATAAATACGAGTCAAAAATACATGTAGAAGTTGGAAGGAGGAGGTCACTTCAAAATTCAGCTTTATCAGCTTCATTACTATGGTCTTTTCTTTTTGTTTTTGTTTTTTTGTTTTTTTTTTTTTGTTTAGTGTCAGACCAGGGTGGCCTCTTCCTGTGTTGTTCAACAGTTCTTCTGACTGATCCTGTTCTGACGGTGTCTCTCATGTGTATAGCATCTGTGAAAGGAGCTTTAACACATAACCCCACCCCCACCCCCTTTTGAGAATTGGTCTCACTAGATAGACCAGGCTGGCCTTGAATTCAGAGAAAAATCTAGAGGTCTCTACCTCCTGAGTGCTGGGATTAAAGGTGTGTTCCACCTCACCTAGCTCCCCTTTCTTGATTCCTTGTTTGTCTTGTCCTCAAGCATTTATTCAGAACAGTAGCCACAGAGAAAGTGTTTCTGCTCCAGGTGACCATGTTCAGAACAAATGTCTATATTGTTCTTTTTTTTAAGATTTATTTTTTTATTTTATGTATATGAGCACACTGTTGCTCTCTACAGCCACATCAGACGAGGGTATCGGATCCCATTACAGATTGTTGTGAGCCACCATATGCTTGCTGGGAATTGAACTCAGGACCTCTGGAAGAGCAGTCAGTGTTCTTAACCACTGAGCCATCTCTCTAGCCTATTACTAAGGTCTTAGTCATTATTCAAATTGTACATGTCACGAAAAAATATAATTTAATGAAAAAATATTTTCAACTTCATTCTTAAACTGCATGTTGTGCTCTTACACCCACATTATTGGCTTTCTTATAAATGTTATGCAAAAGGAGCTATAGCAATAGTCACTTTTTGTTTTTGTAGAGGAGGAAACTACACCCTTCATTTTTGTAAGTGAATATTGATAAAGCAACCATGAACTTTTCTGTGTACATCCACTATGTTAAAACCCCGAATCAGCTACATGTTCTTACAAAAATCATAAATCCTGTTCCACTCAAAAAAATAAGTGCTGTAAACCCTCCCCAAACTGACTAGCTTTCCATTTTATTTCCTATTTTTACATTTTAAAATTTTATGAAACACATAGAGCAGACCTAGTTTGAAACTTCTCAAAGGCTACTCTCACTCAAATTATTTTAGGGGGAAGTGCTGTTGGCCTTATTCACAGGGTGCAAACTTAAACTCCAGTGGATCTTAGGACTCTCTGGAGCATTACTGTAAGACCTTGACAGGGAAGACCTTCTGTGTTCCTCAGTGAGCAACATTTCACCTCACTGAAAAAGCACCTTTGTGGTGGAGGCTGCATAGACTGCTCAGAACAGCTATCTGAACGAGTGCCCATTTTTTTCTAATGGCATGCATGAATAATGAATAAGAAGCCTATGAAATATGCACTCAGATAGCCTTCCTCTGATTTCAGACTTTACTGAACCCATAAGAAGGGGGCAAATGTTGCTAAAATAACAGTCCCCGATTTAATACGATTTACATAAAGTAGAGTTTCCTCCATACAAAATTAGTCTACTCTGCCAAAAAAGAATTAATCTGAAGAAAGAAAACCAGGATCACACATCAAAGTGAGACTTTCATACCTCCTTGCTCTACAATAAATTGAGAAGAGCAAATAATTTTCACTAGATGGTGTTAATCTTTTACAAAGAATACGCCAATTGTTGCACTTAGAACACAAGGAAGAGAAATTCTGTGCTAAACTTTCCTCCTCTCCCTTACTCATCTTCTCTTTTCTGTTTTTTTTTTTCTTTTTTTCCCCTTCCTGTCCTTTCTAATTATATATTACGCATGAAAAGAACAGAGGCAGGGGTAGGGAAAGAGAGAACAAGAGGAATAGGAGGGAAGGAATAAGGGTGTTGGTGAAACATATTCTGGAACAGTTGAAACATATTCATTCTTCACTTAAACACATTATACTTAAATGATGAAGAAAGCTCTGTTATAGAAGTGAAATATCCTTTAGACTTCATTCAGTAGTATTCACAAGATCAAAAGGTAATTTTAAAGAATCCTTATACAGTATTAAATGTTATAGGGAAAGCACCATCCTAAGAGGTAAGATAGTTATGTATACAACATTTAAACTAAGTTAATATTAAGGATGTAGTTTTGTGGGATTTAAAAAAAATAAAATAGTGTAGTCTCATTTTCAAAATTTTTTCTTCAGGTAGAACTTAGCCTGTTTGACACACAGTTTTGATACTGTTGTTCATATGTTCTTATTCACATGTGTTGGCCATAGTTTATAACAGAATAATAAAAGAAAAGGCTAGTCTCTACATAATAACATAAATATACTTATGTCCTGCTCATACTTTTATTACTATTACTAATCTTTTCTTTGTTTTACTTAAGCCTTGATCTTTACCTTTAAATTTAAAATAATCTCAAAGGTGATGATAGGTGCCTTTCATTAAGTATTAAAGCTCTGTATTGCACATCCACACATGGATTTCACAGTTTAAATTCATAGCTAGGAAAGGGGTCAGTCAATAGTACTTGCACAAAGATAAGAGTCATAAAAACAACAGAGATTTGTTTAAGCTAACAAATAAATATCTAAATAGAAACTCTGAGGTCAGTTAATGTATTCTTCCATGTTTAAGTAGTACCTGCTGACTGCCTAGCATTTTCCTTGAACAAATAGGAGAAAAAAGCTCTAGAGAGGAGAATAAAAATGGCTTATACTGTGATGTATGTCTCTACATTTCTCAACTATAGCCCAGATATTAAAACATACACTGTTCATGTAAAACTGACGTAATATTAAATCAAAAATAAGATATTTTCCTGTTGAAATACAATGCTTTGGTAGACATGACACCCTATAAATGCAATCTGTTCAATCAGATTTTATAGTTTATTATGCCA
>JADRCC010577832.1:1229-18590 GCA_019843855.1 Hylomyscus alleni
ATTGTTTGAGATGAATAATGTCAGGTATTCAGAGAAAAGAAGATATAAAGGTGTTCTTGGTGTTTTGGAGTTCAGTGTTTTGAATAATAAAAAAGAGATCAAGTTAACAAGAGTTTTCTATTTTAAACCAAAAGCAAGTAGGAATACATGTAGCCAGTAGAATGGTGTTCACTCTCATGCCTTCATGATGTGGGAAAGGAGTTAAGAATTCTTTCAATTCATGGCAGAGAGGTATCAGAAGGCTCTGCAGTAGATCTGAATAAGACAGCAAAAGACTTCTCTGACTATCCTGTGTAGGAGTGGGGAAGTTATATGAAAGAATTGTCATTAAAGATAAAAAATTCTAACACATCAAGATTTCAAAGAGTAAATGATATGCTTTATTTTTTTTTTAAAAAACTCTAAGTATAATATTACACATACTGTATGAACTGGGTTATTCTAAAGCAGTTTTCTTTTTCTTTACCGTTTTCTCTCTCATAGTGCTAAGTGTCAAGTCCAGGACCCTGCACTAAATCACTTAGCTATTAAGAAGCCCTTAATGCGATGCTTAAAAGAAATCTTAGAGTTCTACTTATCGTAGCATGTTCAGATTCTTTCCTGAGACTATACGGGATAAATTTGCTTCATTAGCTATGTGCATTTTTATGAAGGCTACTGGACATCATCTGAGACCTTAATTGCTGTCTGCAGCTGAAATTTCAGGATATACAACTTTAAAATGAGATAGCAAGGTGATTTTTATGAATATGAACTTTTGATGTCCATTGTTCCGGGGAGTTGCATCTGCACAATCAGGATTTTAGTGATCCCAAGGACAGCTTCCCGCAGATACAGAAATGTAATGAGCACTACATGAAGAAGTCAGTGTGTGCCAAGAGAACCGCGAGAAGGTGAACTCATTCCTATACAACAAGACTCATGATTAAAGATTGTGGTTAAATAGAAATTAAGCATAGTATTGCTTAGGTTGTTAGGGAAGAGGAAGTGGAGTAGGTGAAAGAGATTAACCTGGGATTGACTCTCCTAAAGGCATGAAATTGCAAGAGCCAGTTTCAGGATTCTCACATAATCCACACTCCCATATTTAACAAAGGGTAAACTGTCACAGGAAAACGTGTATGACACCAAACTGGAATACATCCAGGTCATTTCACCTATTTTATTTCCAGTCCCCCATTTAGCTAAGGTAATGAACCAATCCCTACAGAGATGAGGCAGTAGGGACTGGAAAGCGTGAATGGGGAGTGCACAACGTAAATAACTTCCTTACATGTCATAGCTCTTCTGGGAATGTGTGTGTGGAAACAAGAGAAGCTTACTGAAAGAGTTGTGCAACCAGTCTGCTCACTTCTGAGCACTTCTGGGATGTAATTACTAGGTCTGTGTAAGTAGATATCAAATGGTGACTTGTATATTAGCTAGTTTTTGAATAACTACCCAACCTATATTCCACGTGTTTAGAAATGTGCCTAGGTAAGACTGTCTATGCTCTCTGCATCTGCTTAAAACTATTGTGAAATGCTTAAATCTTAGTGAGCTTTTTTAGTTTGTTTTTGTTTTGCTTAGCTTTGGTAGTGATTAAGTAATAAACTATCTGTAAGCTAATTAATATACACAATCCCAATAAGGTCTTAGTAACCATACCAGCTTCACTTTACTATTTATTATCATCTGATAATAATTCATATCAACCTAGGTGTAAAATCTCAACCATTTCAAATGTTGTTTGCAGTGTTTCTGTTCAGTTTATTTCTCATTTTGTTTTCTTCCTCAGTTTTTTTCCCTCTTGTATCAGTCAACAATTTTTAAGATAATTTATTCATTATTTTTGTTAAAAAATGGTGTTATTCTTATGAAGCAGAAACATGTTTCCCTGTTGAAAAAAGTAATTCTTCTGAAATATCTTTTGTCTGATCAAAAATCATAATCCTTAAAGTTTTCTCTAAGAAAACATTATTCAGCAATTCACATATGACTCTCTTCCCAATTAGTGTGTTTAATATTCCATCTGTTGTTCAGAATGATCAGCAGTAGTTGAAAGGTTAGCTATTACATGTGTTTGAATTTGTTTTTATTAAAATAAACTAAAAATGTATACACTCTTTTCAAAAATAGAATATATTAGTTCAAATAAACATGTTCACTTGTAATGGTAATCGATATGATAATACATTGCTTCAAGACATTAAAACATTTAAGTAATTATAATCTCAAAATCAAATAAAAAATAAAAATAGTCCTTTTGTATTTAATACATATATAATATATAAATATACATAATATGTAGCATTACTGTGATTTGTATGTTTAAGAAAGTTAGAAAAATAATATAAAACAAAGTTCAAACTAATTTGGACATATCTTTTAAAGAACTGTGTGAGTCCGTTTATTGTATTTTTTTCCTTATTATTCTTAACTGCCAATTTGCACAGCACAGAATTTGTCAAGAAAATAGTCTCACCTGGGTAGCCTAGCTTAGCCTATGTGGCATTGTCTGAACTGTTAAAACGCTCATTAGAAGGGTCAAGTCTACTGTGATCGGCATCATTCCTAATCTAGGACCTTGCAGGAAATGATGGGGCCGTGAGTGAGCCATCAGGCAGTTTTCCTTATGGTTTCGCTATGAGGTCCTGCTTACGTTCCTACACCTTCAGTGATGATCCTTAACCTGTAAAGCGAAACAACATTTTTCTTTCCTTAATTGCTTTTGGATAGAATGTTTTTAAAATGGCAATGGAATGAAAGTAGACAAGTTCTCCTATGAAACCATCTTTTGATCTCTATTTCTTATTCGGGGATTTAACTGAATGGTATAACACACAGGCATCAATGCATTTAACTTACATAATAATAAACAGGTACGGACAGAAAATTTGGGGGAGGTGAAGAGACTATAAAATCCTTCAATAATATAGAGTTCTATGACCTGTAAATATAACCAGCAATGGGGTATTAGAAGTTAAGGTGTAGAAATCCTAGCTAGGCTTTAGGAGTGAAATAGATGCGACTGTATTTCTGGCTTTCCAGTAAAGCAGAAATAAAAGGAACATAAAAGCCTTGGGTTTGATTGATGTACCAACATGATGACTAAACAGACTTGCGAGTAACAGCTGTAAATAACATCAGGTACTCCTGAAGCTCAGGCACCTTCCGCAAAGGCAAAATTATTGTGTAATTATATTCACTTTTCCAAGTTACAAACTATTCCCTGGCAGGGATCCACTTCTTCATTCATTACAATTCAATATAATTTGAGCGGCTAAGGTAAAGTGTCTCCCAGTAGGAGGTTGCAAATGAATCCTGCTGATGCTTTTATTACTACTGATTCATACTGTTCGGCCCCACACTCAAACAACTCCGGTGCTCGGGGAAGCGTTAGCGAGTGGTTATTTTGAAATAGAGCAGAGAACCTCATCAGGATGAGAAAACAGAATATAGTATAGAGTCCTACCAACGTGCTGTGGCTGTGCTGTGCTCTTGCTACATCTGATGGCTCACAGTTGTCCCATTTTTCTAACCAGCTCATATTGCCAATGAAAATTGTGAAATTCTTTTCCAAGCAAAATAAGAGATGAACTGTGGGTAGGCTGACCTTTCTTTGCTGTATGTTCTACTGTTTGAAATTTTATATTTTTGTTTTGATTTTTTTTCTTGTTGAATTTGTACTATATACATATACACACACACACAGATATATAATAAACCATGACAGAATTCATGACATTTAGTCCATAAAAATGTCATAGTAATTTTTATGTCAGTATTTGTGGAAATTATATCTGATATGTTACACTATGTAGTTGATCATTTCATAGCCTCAGAGTACAAAATAAACTACTGGATGAATCATTGCTATCCATGCATTGCTTTTTTTCTCATTTTTTTGATGATTATTTAATTTATATTTTATTTAACAATAAATTATTTCAATATATGTATATATAGATTACATAAATATATATTTATATGTAAATATGCAACATGTACATTTATATAGATGTATAAGAATGTATATGTACACACATGTAGTTTTGGTGTATTTGGTTTTTATATATATAAACATACATATGATATATATATGTATATGTATATGATATGTGTGTGATATGTATATGTATATGATATGATATGATGTGTGTGTCTCACAACATATATGCTTGCACAGAGGTATCACACACGTATATAAAGCCAAACAAATTCCACATTTACATGTGCATACAAACAAACACAGTGGGAATCATAAAGGACAGAAACGACTCTGACTAATTGCAAATTAATGCACATTACTGTGTTTCCTTTTAGGGAACATGAGATGCTTTTTGGAAGATGAAATGGCTTTTGGAAGATATTAGAATGACAAGGCCAGAGTCTGAAAGCAAGTGTCATTATTTTTAAATGAAGCTATAGTCCATAGGAATAACCCGTTAGTGGCTTTTTGAATATAAGCCTTCTAAACACAAATTAATGAAGTAATATTTACTAAAAGTATCTTAATAACAATTTCTTTTATTGCTATTGTTTCCAATAGCTAAAGTGATTGAGCAAAGCCTTTACTAAGGCTAATGAAATAATTTTACTAAAATCCCTATATGCAGTTCAAAGAGAAGCTCCAGTTTGACTCCAGGGTCTCTGCAAAGCATTTGAATGACCACAGCCTTTCACTATGACAGTTAAATATTCATCTGCCATAATGGGTTTCATTGCTGTCCTGTGTGATTGAAGCCAAACTACATAGAGACATACTCTGCCAACAGGCACTTTCAACTTCCCCTTTATGTACACCTAGCTGCTTTTAAGAAAAGGAAGGTTGAAAAATGTAGTATCATTAACCATAGAATTCACAATGCTAAAGGTTAGAAGCAAAGTATTCATTGTAATAATTACAACCCCTGCAGTTTACACATTTTGAGGTAATAATTGATATTTTTCAATTATATACTAAACCACCTGCTGTAGATAGTAACTGACAGACTAATTACTGTTTTATTGACAATATTTTTAAATCAGATAAGACATAGGAAAGCATTCCTAGAAATAGCTTCCATTACTTTTTAAGAATGACAAGACACAAGTCAGTCATGAATGTCTTCATTTTTTTTTTTTTGAGGAAAAGAAAGATAATTACCCTTCATGGGTGAGACATTTGATTTATTCTACTGAGATTCATTTCATTTCATTGTAAATTAAACTGCTTAATTTAATATTTCCAGCAATACCTGCAGCTGAACAGACTTCAGTGATGACTAACAGTAAATTGATAGATTAGCTATATTTATATTAAATGGGATGTTTGTAATTATTGTCATGAGGTGAACAGTCACAATGATATTATTTAATTCATTTTTCTTTCTCATGACCTTTCAGCTTAGCTACAAAGCCTAGTACAAATCCAAACCTCAAATGTCTTGCCCTGTGAAAATAATAGTCCATTACTCAGCCTTTGTTGCAAGTCAATTAGCAATAAATGATTAATTTCTAAGTGTCTTAGAATCTACAAAGATATATACATTTTGATACACAATATTTCTAGTCATACTTTTGCCTTAGGGTTAAATGCAGTGTAATTTTGAAGACTAATGCCTTATATACATATTTTAAAGGTGGATAACAAATAAGTTGGATAAATGTAAAAGAAGACAAGGTATCTTACAACTTATAAATAATTTTAAAAAGGTAAAACAGAAAGCTACCCATAACACCACATTTACTTGTTTTCGTCTTCCTAAAAGTCAAAACCAGCCAAAATTCTAGCAAGGATTCCATAAAAGAACAGGAGGCTTCTTTCTAGTTAAAAAATCCATGAGCTGATTGATGGCTGATCCTGGAGGCAAAGTAAATTTTCTTTTGCAGCTTTCCCCCCTATTATGTTGCGTCAGAGACCTCCTCAGGAATAGAGTGCAGCACTAACTGTACTAATTATAAGGCTGCTGTACAGTAAGTGGGTTTCTGATAAAGAACAGAAACGTACACCATTGTCCCATCCTATAAGATACAATCCAAATGGTCTGTCAATCACTTGGGAAAAGTTGTTTGATTCATCTACATTAGAAACTGCTTAGAGTGCCCCTGGGTATAATGATGTCCAAGGCTAGGATCCCCATGGAATCCATGAAATGATCTGTTATATAAGGTTCCTTTTGTCCATACTCAGCTTTGAGACTCTTAACTTTGTTATAAATTGAGCCCGCTTTAACACTTTACTACTCTGTGTGTGATGCCTGAATTTGAAAACCAAAATTAGATCCCAGGATCAGGGAAACTTGAATGACACTTGGTACTGCAGTTTTTATGTCTATTCAATATGCCTTTGTCTTTTCTACTTTTGCCAGTCTCCATGAGATGAAGCTTGTTCTGTTTATTCATTCTTATTTCGGACTTCACTAAAAAAATAATGTTCATGAGAGAAATTTACTCAAAGCAAAAGATAAAAGCTGCCGGGCAGTGATGGTACATTCCTTAAATCCTAGCACTTGGGAAACAGAGACAGGCAGATTTCTAAGTTTGAGGCCAGCTTGGTCTACCGAGTGAGTCCAGGACAGCCAGGGCTATACAGAGAAACCCTATCTTGAAAAACAAAACAAAACAAAAACAAAAACAAAAACAAACAAAAAAGATAAAAGCAAACCTACATGACATCCTGAAGAATCTTTGAAAACACATATTTATGAATGAGAAACACATGTATTTTTCATGACACATATGCAGCAAAATATACATTAATTTAATTCAAATCTTGAAAGTTAGCTAACAATTGTGACTAGTAAGTGCTAGTTAATAAATAATCAAAATAGGTAACATATCTTATTATAATTATTCCCTCCCCATACAATTCAATTAAAATAATTCATTCATGAGCAGATTTTTTTATAACTAATTTCACAAACAGCTCAGAATTTGAAAGTAGCCTCAGTAAATGGATTGTGTATGAGAACTCTGAATGATGGACCTTGTGTTTATTCTGTTTTTAATATACACTTATAATATACAGTTTTGACCCTGAGGCAGAGACTGGTGTTTAATATTTTTAATAAGATGCTATCTGTCATTGGAATAAAGGAAAGATAACAACAAATAAGGTTTTATGCAATATGCTAGAAGTGAATGGCGGAGCACTTGTCCAGTATGTATGAAGCGTCTGGTTTAAAAATCAGCAAAACTCTAAACTAATTGATAAATAATAAGGAATCACTCTTTCTAGTTTTATAGCTGAAACTAAGGATATTTCTTAAAGAAAATTTCATGAACCTTATTTACCTTTAGAATCATCCTAATATTATTGCTATCATCTATCGGTCAGAGTTAATCCTGGGTTTATACGCTTGGTCAGATTTAGTGATTACATTATTAGTGTCATATGAAAACTATTATTTTATGCCAAACTGTACAATGCACAGTGAAATAAAATCAAAATGCTCTCTTATATCAAACTGACCTGCTTTCACCCTGTGTTTCACAACAGTGCAGGATACAAGCAGTTCTAGTTCTTCATTTTAAAAACTTTTATTTATCTTATTCCAATCCATGTGAATCCAGACATCCAGTATCTACCAACTTGACAAAAAGGAGGATTTTGTACTATTGCACAGAAATCAAGGTGACTGGCCAACAGCTTGAAGCATTGGCATCCTTCATGCTTGAGCACAACTACCACTTTCATGAAAAGTTACTTAATCACACTTTATATCTGAATAATTGTTTGAAAAATGAGTTTTTTCAACTTGTGGACTGGGTTGTATCTGTCCCTTTAAAATTCTGACAGTCTGGTATTTGAAGATTCACATATAAATTTGCTTTGGTTCCTGCATAACGATTGCTGGTTTTGTTTTTATTATTTTTTTATTTATTTTTTGACATAATGTCATACCATGGGAAAAGAGGGGTAACTGCGGTAGAATTTTTCTTGAAAGATAAGGTACACAGACACACTCTGAATCTATTATTCTTGGGATGAACAGAATTCTAACAGCCTCCTCTTGAGAATAAAACACACATTTACGAAAAAGGCAGGGACAAGGAATAACATGTATCTCAGGCTATCTCAATTCACACAAGTTCTTGGGTACTAACTCTAGAAGTAACATTTAGGGGTCATATCTAGGTAAGTTTGCTCTACTCAATAGTAACTTGGTCAAGGAAGAAATAAGGAAAGAAATTAAAGACTTTTTAGAATTCAATGAAAATGAAGGCAAAACATACAGAAACTTATAGGACACAATGAAAGCAGGACTAAGAGGAAAATATAGCTTTGAATGCCTCCAAAAGAAACTGGAGAGTGCATATAGTACTAGCTTAACAGCACACCTGAAAAGTCTAGAACAAAAAGAAGCAAATACACCCAAGAAGAAGTAATCAAACTCAGGATTGAAATCAATCAAGTGGAAACAAAAAAGAACTATACAAAGAATCAAAAAAACAAGGAGCTAGTTCTTTGAGAGAATCAACAAGATAGATAATCCCTTAGTCAGACTAACCAGAGAGCACAGAGGTGGTATCCAAATTAACAAAATAAGAAATGAAAAGAGAAACACAAAAACAGAACCCGAGGAAATAAAAAACAAAACAAAACAAAAAAATAAACAAAAAAATCAGATCCTCCTAAAAAAGTCTATACTCAACACAACTAGATGTCTGTATGAAATAAACATTTTTCAAGACAGATACAAGGTATCAAAGTTAAATAAGAATCAGATAAACCATCTAAATAGTCCCATAAAGGCAATCATTAAAAGTCTCCCAACCATAAAAAGCCAAGGACCAGGTGGGTTTAGTGCAGAATTCTATAAGACCTTCAAAGAAGACCTAATACTCTTTAAACTAGTCCATAAAATATAAACAGAAGGGACAGTACCTAATTTACTCTATGAAGATCAATTTTCCTTATGAATATCGATGTAAAAAATACTCAATAAAATTCTCACAAACAGAATCCAAGAACACATCAAAATGATCATCCATCATGATCAAGTAGGCTTCCCCAGGGATGCAGAGATGGTTGAATATATGGAAATCATTGTAATTCACTATATAAACACCCCCCCCCAAAAAAAAACAAAAGAAAACAAAATCATTTTTTTAAATTCTGAGAAAGCATTTGCCAAAATTCAATACCTCTTAATGATAAAAGTCTTGGAAAGATCAGGCATTCAAGGCCCATGTTTAAACATAGTAAAAGCAATATACAACAAACCATTAGTCAACATCAAACTAAATGGAGAGAAATGTGAAGCAATCCCACTAAAATCAGGGACTAGACAAGCCTGCTCACTCTCTTTCTACCTATTCAAGGTAGTACTCGAAATCTTAGCCAGAGCAATTAGACAACAAAAGGAGGTCAAAGGGATACAAACTAGAAAGGAAGAAGTCAAAATATCACTATTTGCAGATGGTATGATAGTATACTTGAGTGACCCAAAAATTCCACCAGAGAACTCCTACAGCTGATTAACAACTTCTGCAAATGGGTGGATATAAAATTAACTTAAACAAATCAGTATTCTTCCTCTACTAAAATCCTACAGGCTGAGAAAGAAATTAGGGAAATGACACCCTTCTCAATAGTCACAAATAATAAAAAAATACCTTGGTGTGACTCTAACCAAGCAAGTGAAAGATCTATATGACAAGAACTTCAAGTCTCTGAAGAAAGAAACTGAAGATCTCAGAAGATGGAAAAAATCTCCCATGATCATGGATTGGCAGGATTAATAAAGTAGAAATAGCCACCTTGCCCAAAGCAATCTACAGATTCAATCCAATCCTCATCAAAATTCCAACTCAACTCTTCATAGAGTTAGAAAGAGCAATTCTGAAATTCATTTAGAATAACAAGCAACCCAAGATAGTGAAAACTATTCTCAACAATAAAAGAACTTCTGGTGGAATCACCATCTCTGATCTCAAGCTATATTACAGAGCAATAATGATTAAAAACTGCATGGTATTGGTACAAAGACAAGCAGGTAGATCAATGGAATAAAATTGTAGACTCAGTAATGTATCCGTACACCTCTGGTCACTTGACCTTTGACAAAGGAGCTAAAACTGTCCAGTGGGGAAAAAAGACAGCATTTTCAACAAATAGTGCTGGTTCAACTGGCAGTTAGCATGTAAAAGAATGCAAATCGAACCCATTCTTGTCTCCTTGTACAAAGCTCAAGTCCAAGTGGATCAAGGACCTTCCCATAAAACTAGATATACTGAAACTAATAGAAGAGAAAGTGGGAAAGAGTCTGGAATACATGAGCACAGGGGAAAATTTCCTGAACAGATTACCAAAGGCTTGTGCTTTAAGATCTACAATCAAAAAATGGGACCTTTTAAAATTGCAAAGCTTCTGTAAGACAAAGGATACTGTCAATAGGTCAAAACAGCAACCAACATTTTGGGAGAAGATCTTTACCAACCCTGCATCCAATAGAGGACTAATATCCAATATATATGAAGAACTCCAGAAGTTATACTCTAGAGAACCAAATAACCCAATTACAATTGGAATACAGAGTTAAACAAAGACTTCTCAACTGAGGAATATCAAATGGCTGAGATACCATTACCACCCGTAATGAGATCTGACGCCCTCTTCTGGTGTGCCTGAAGACAACTACAGTGTACTTACATAAATAAATAAATCTTAAAAAGAAAAAAAAAGATTTATTTAAAAAAAAAAGAAATGTTCAACATCTTTAATCATCAGGGAAATGCAAATCAAAACAACGCTGAGATTCCAACCCACATCAGTCAGAATAGCTAAGATCAAAATCTTAGGTAACAGCAGATGCTGTCAGGATGTGGATGTCCCATTGTTGGTGGGATTGCAAGCTGGTACAACCACTCTGGAAATCAGTTTGGCAGTTGATCAGAAAATTGGACATAGTACTACCTAAGGATCTGCTATACCACTACTGCATACATCCAAAAGATGGTCCAACATATAATAAGGACACATACTGTCTTAGTCAGGGTTTCTATTCCTGCACAAACATCATGACCAAGAAGCTAGTTGGGAAGGAAAGGGTTTTCAGCTTACACTTTGCATTGATGTTCATCACCAAAGGAATTCGAGAGTGATATTCAAGCAAGTCAGGAAGCAGGAACTGATGCAGAGGTCATGGAGAGATGTTACTTACTGGCTTGCTTGCCCTGGCTTGCTCAGCTTGCTTTCTTATAGAACCCAAGACTACCAGCCCAGGGATGGCACCACCCACAATGGGCCCTCCCATTCTTGATCACTAATTGAGAAAATGCCTTACATCCAGAAATCATGGATGTATTTCCTCAACTGAAGCTCCTTTCTCTGTAATAACTACAGCTGGGTCAAGTTTACACACAAAACCAGTCAGTACACATGCTCTACTACATTCATAGTAGCCTACTTTATAATAGCCAGAAGCTGGAAAGAACCCAGATGTCCTTCAACAGAGGAATGGATACAGAAAATGTGGTACATTTACACAATGGAGTACCACTTAGCTATTAAAACAAAGAATTCAGAAATTCTTAGGCAAATGGACAGAACTTGACAATATCATCCTGAGTGAGGTAACCCAATTACAAAAGAACACACATGGTATACACACAGTGATAAGTGGATGTTAGCCCAGAAGCTCAGAATACCCAAGATACAATCCACAAACCACAAGAAACTCAAGAAGAAGGAAGACCAACATATAGATACTTCAGTCCTTCTTGGAAGGTTGAACAAAATACTCAAGGGAGCAAATCCAGAGACAAAGTGTGGAGCAGAGACTGAAGAAAAGACCATCCAGAGACTGCCCCAGCTAGGGGTCCATCCCATATACAGTCACCAAACCCAGATACAATTGTGGATGCCAAGAAGTATTTGCTGACAAGGGCCTGATATAGCTGTCTCCTGAAAAGCTCTGCCAGAGCCTGACAAGTACAGATGAGGATGCTTGCAGCCAATCATTGTACTGAGCATGGGGTCCCTGAAGGAGGAGCTAGAGAAAGGACCCAAGGAGCGGCAGGGGTTTGCAACCCCATAGGAAGAACAACAATATCAACCAACCAGATCCCCCAGAACTCCCAGGAAGTAAATCACCAACCAATGAGTACACATGGAGGGACCCAGGATTCTAACTGCCTATGTAGCAGAGGATGGCCTTGTCAGATGTTAATGGGATGAGAGGCTCTTGGTCCTGGGAAGGCTTGATGTCCCAATGTAGGGGAATGCCAGGGAGGGGAAGCCGGGGTGGGCAGGCGGTTGGATGAGCACTCTCACAGAAGCAGGGTGTGAGGGGATGGGATAAGGGGTTTCCAGAGGGGAAACCATAAAAGGGGATAACATTTGAAATGTAAATAACTAAAATATCTAATAAAAAATTCTCTATCATTCTTCCCAGATTTAACATTCTCTCACTTCTTTTTTTTTCTGCTGTACAATTTAAAGCTCAATATTATGTTACATAGAAAACTAATTGCCATTAGAATATATCTATTTTAAAAACCATAAAACTCATGGTTTTATATCCAATCTTCCAATTTCATGAAACATTCTGTCTCAGAGGATGCTTATATTTTTATCCACTGGCCATGGACTCTTAGTGACTAAAGGGACACTACAGGTGTCTGGAGAGAGCCCTTTGCTTGTGTTTTGATTTTTTTAAAAAGATTTATTTATTTATTATATGTAAGTACACTGTATGTATTATATGTAAGTACACTTCAGATGAACCAGAAGAGGGCGTCAGATCTCATTACGGGTGGTTGTGAGCCACCATGTAGTTGCTGGGATTTGAACTCAGGACCTTAAGAGCAGTCGGTGCTCTTCCTCGCTGAGCCATCTCACAAGCCTCCGTGTTTTGATTTTTTAAGTGTCATTTGTATATCCATATTGAATCAAGACATTCAATTCATGTTTTGTATATTTTTCTTGTTTACAACTTAGGACAGTACCGGTAATGTTAATGATTGATGTTTGCTTTATTTTCATTTGTTTCATATTTGTGTAATGACGCACAGATAGATACATGTATGGGGAAACAATCATGTCTAACCTTATTGAGCACTTACAATAGATCAGGCACCTGTACTACAACATTCCTATCATCATCTTACCAAGCAGGATGTTAAAACAGAAAGAGGTTAAACAAATTACCTAAAATTAACAACTCATAAATGGATTAGGACTCTGCCATAATTACTGGATTGCAGGCTTTTAACGACCGTGTTAAACACTAAAAGGTGTAATTTAATGAGTGGCTAGGGTTCACATCACACCACACAGAAAATGGCAAGTGATTGTTTTAATGCATAATAACGAGGGAAATATGAATATCAGAAAGAATTGGCTCTGTCAGTGGATGCCCATCTTTCTCGATTGCATTATGATTTGCATGAGACTATCTTAGTATTTATTTTGATGATAAGGAATGAAAGCCAGGCCAAAGTGTGCAGAAGATCTGTATACAATGTTGTCAGTGCATAGTTGCTTTTATAACATAAATTCCCATGGTTTAAAAACAAGTTGAAAGAAAACTCAATTGATGTAGTGTCTTTTGGTTTATTTTCTTTAAAATTAATATGCCATCTTCTTGTGGGTACCACTAGGGAGTGGGTGCCTTACCCACATGTGCGAGAACATGAGCTGAATCCTTATTCTTCAAAAGAAGAAATAATTTATCTACCATGAAAGAGGTGGACAAGTGCAGCTTCCATTACATGAAACTTTAATGAATTTATCCTTTTCACTGATGTTTGTAATCTAACAATTCATGAGAGTTAGAAACATAAACATGTATCTTCAATGTCTATCATCAAAAGTCTCAGAAATTTGAAACATCTGTTTTCATAACTTGAGTATTTAAATTTTATTGATACCTGACATTTTTAAATTATAATATCTAATACTTATAAGGAATAAAATAATTACAGTGCTACATCTGTAGAATATTTTAGTGTTCAATTTTCTCATTTAAAAAAACTATTGTACTTAATCTACATTCAATAAGTCTTAATGGAAACTATTAGACAATCTGTCATTGTTTATTCATATACTTGTCCTTTAGTATGTATATATTTAAAATTGTAGTGATTTCTCTTAAGATATCTGTATATTAATATATGTTTAAAGACCTTACGAGAGGTAGAGTTCCTTCATGGTCTAGAAAGCAAACTCACAAATAATAACTAAACCTGTTATTATTTAAATTAATCTTGCATACTAGTTCACTTGTGTATGTTTGGGTCACTGAGATATTATTAACAAGAGTGCAGATCACTGAATGCTCTTAGCATGCAGGCCTGAGAGCAATGGAGCTGTTTCTCAGGACTTTCCATTGTAAGAGTCTTAGAAATTCCAATATAACTAAAATGATGTGTTATACTGCCACACTACAGGACACTGTATTACAACATACACAACGTTTGAAAGTTTAAAGCGCTAACAAACAATTTGTGATTTAATTATTTATAGAAAAAGAGAATACTTAGAATTGAGAAAGTACTTTTCTTTCTTTTTTATTGGTTATTTTATTTATTTACATTTCAAATGTTATCCCCCTACTTCCTGGCATCCCCTCTGCAAAATCCCTGTCCCATCCCTCTCCCTTCTGCTTCTATGAAGGTGCGCCCACACTCCCATCTCATTGCCCTAGCATTTCCCTATGCTGGAGCATCGAGACTTCACAGGACCAACAGCCTCTCCTCCCATTGATGTCCAACAAGACCATCCTCTGCTTTATCTGCAGCTGGAGCTATGGGTCCCTTCATGTATACACTTTGGTTGGTGGTTTAGTACCTAGAAGTTTTGGAGGGTCTGGTTGGTTGATATTTTTGTTCTTCCTAAGGGGTTGAAAGTGTTTTTCAAATAAAATAAAATTTTTCAGCTCTTAGATTCCTGTACTTTGAGAACTGACAATATGAAGCCTCAATCAAGGAAAAATAAATAAGAAACAGGTGTTATTCTCACAAATGTGACTGAATAGTTTTATTGAAAATAAAATATTTCAAATAAATTATGAATATAAAATTATGAAGATATATATTAAAGTCTCTGTTTATAGAAACATATATGTATACACACATACTCTATTATCAAAATATAAAGCTACAGAGGTGAGCCAGCCTTTGGCTTGGGATTATTTTTTAGAAATTAATTCTGTAAAACTGTAAAACAAAGAATAATATTTAAGATGGTAGACATTTTAACCATTGGTATGAAATTCGTACATATAAAAGCTGCAGAAATAGTAACTTACCAATTAATATTTCTTCAAATAAACAAAATTGTTTGTTGTACATTTGCTATTTAAATTATAATGACTCATCTGAATCATATACTTTTTGTTTTTTACTTTGCATAGTAAAAGCACAGAAAGGCAACATTGCTGCTACCTGCTTCCCCACTATAATTTGAAATACCATTTCTTATTGTATTCATCTATGTCATGGCTTTCTGTGAGAAAGGTTTATTAGTAATAGTGCTTACAGAATATCTCAGAAATTTAGCTTGTATATCATAAAATATATAAAATTGTGTCTCTTCATCCAGCAGTAAAAATTATAACTATATAATGTTGTTTATAATTTAATTTATTTTTGAAAAATCAACTCCTAAATTTGAGAACAGTTCTCTTAAACAAATAATGAGTAAGGGAAATAAAACAGAAATAAAAAGAATTAAATAGAGAGCAAAGATCCTTCAAATATTAAAAAAAAGAATCTTCCTTTTACTCACTATATAATTTGTAGCATTAGAATTTCTTTCTCCTTTTTTCTATTTCTGTCCTCATTCCCTACATCTCTTCCCCACCCTCCCTCTCTTCTCTGTCTCCCTCTCTCTTGGAGTATACTCATTTGCACATGAATACCATGAAGCACACAGGGAAGTCTGAGGACTACTTACAAGAGGCACCTCTCTCACTTCATTATGTGGGTCAAAAGAATCACACCATACTCAGGTCTTTGCTCCTGGCATCACACAATGATTTTATTACTTTTTACTACATATGGTTGTTTCCATATTTTTTTTCTTTTTTTTTTTCCTTTTTTTTTTTTTTTGGCTAGGGTGTCTATCTGGGTCTGCTATGGTAATTCAATGTTTGATGAATCGAATATAGTCTGTACCTTATAATAGTTCCCAGAAACAAAGCCATTACTATTATTATTGCATAAAGGTTCATTTGACCATCAATAGTAACTATTATTTTCCCTGAATGATTTAACAAAATGCATTACCTTGACAGATACCAAAACTTATTTTGAGTTTTGTTGTTGAGACTGTAACTATTGAATCATTTGTTGTTGATGTTAAGTTATTCAATTGACTTTTGAACTCACTGAGTTTTTAAGCAAAACAAAAAACAAAAACACACAAAAAACCAAACAAGGAATTCCTTGTTTATTTTATTTTATATAATCTGTTGAACAGAAAGAGTTATATCAATTGTTTAAAGATTAAATACAGAAAAGTCTTCTGCCAGAATGGCAAAATATAAAGCATCAAATTAAAGCAAAAATTTCCCTCTTAAATATTTAGCTCAAGAAATAGTTGAGAAAATAATCAATATAGCTTAGTGAGTCACAGTTTTAACAAAACAGAAAATTATGTAGGCTCTAGTAAATCATCCCCCCTTCTCTCCCTGTTTTTCTGTCCCTCTGTGTTTCTCTTCTCTGACTTACTTTATTTCTTTGTCTCTCTGTCACTCTCTGCTCACCCTCTCATACATTCACACACATGTACACACACACACACATATTTAAATAAATGAAAGATTAGCACATCAAGTAAACAAACAACAAAGACAAATGTTACTGCAAAATTACTACTTTGATGCATTTCAATATGTACTATCATATAGAAATGGTTCACAGTGTATTCCTACATGTTTTTACAAAGCAAATTATAGCTGAGTGGTGTGGCTCATCCTTTTAATCTCAGCACTTGGAAAACAGAGGCAGGAGGACATCTATGAGTTTGAGGTCATCCCGATTGACAAAGTAAGTTTCAGGATAGCCAGGGATAAAATATGAAACCCTGTCTCATATCTAAACAGAATTGCTTTGAAAATTTGGAATGGATTTAGATAATTTGGATGACAATAACAGGACCATATAATTTATTTAAGTTGAAGGATATAAATGTGTTCTAATCAGCTTTTATTCCACTGCTTATCTTTTAATCAAATCTGATATATATCATTATTAAGTATTTATTACATATTATCACTCTTTAAAATTTCATTAGTTCAGTAATGTGTCTGACAAATCACATTGTATGTGAAACCTCTTCCTGTATAAAGTAATTTTATACTCAACTCCGACACAATTTGTTCTTACTTGGTACTAGGCTATCTTTTCCAGACAGTCTGCATAGAGTCTTCTCCATAAAATTATTTGTCC
>JADRCC010577834.1:0-13554 GCA_019843855.1 Hylomyscus alleni
TGCTTGAAAATGAACTACGTACACTCATGCTATAAACACCTAGAGCCAAAGGCTTTAAATGCCCAGTTTATGTAAAATTGCATAGGAACTTAGTTTCAGTTAAATGACTTAAATTATTCATTCTATAGACTTAAAATTACACGAATCCTTTTGAAGCAATGTTTTTTATTCTTACTGATTTTCAATGATAACAAAGCAAGCTCTATTTAGAAAATATTAAGTACCTACTATGTGAACAGCATGGCTCTCCTCCTCCCCTCTTTTTGTTCACCTGTAAGCAAATATTTAGTTCTCTTTGGTTTCTTTTTAAATTTCCTTAACTTGTAGTCATTCAACCTCATTCTCTCCTGTCTCCTGGGCTGCCTCCCTATTGCAGGGACATCAGTATCCACGCTGTTTACCTGGGCTTTCTTCTTGTGTGGAGTCTTTCCTTCATGTAGAGGCTGCGTAAAGTTCAGGACTCATTTATTTGTACTGTTACAAACTACATGATTTGGGGAAGGAGAGAAGCTCCATTGAGGATCTGAACCAGAGAGAGGAGCTGATGTTATCAGGTGCCCCAGTTTGATGGCAACAGATAAAGTGACTCAGGCTGGCTCAGGCACAGTCACACAGCATAGAAGAGACAACTGCTGACTCTGCAAAAGGCCGTACATAAAAGCTGACTTAGTATTGTCACCTATAATTACAACCAAGTCACAGCTTGCATTCCGATGGCCTCTAAGAAAAAGTGAAAGCTGGAGTGACAGAAGCAGCAGAAGAAGGCAGAAAGGAGAGGGGAAGAAAAAGGAGGAAGAAAGAATAGAGGAAAGGAGAAGGAAGAGATGGGGAAGAAAGAAGGGAGGGAGAGAGGACGAAAGGACAGGAGGATGAAAAAAGGAGACAGGAAGGGAGGAAGAAGAAAAGCAGAAAAAGAACGACACGAGGGCTAGGAAAGGGAGGGAGCTAGACTGGAAAGTGTTTTCGTTGCCTAACGAGGTAGACTCAGAGATTCAATGCCTTACAGAATTTATGTTCATCAGGGACTCATCTAAGAGGAGCGCCATAAGAATTTCAGACTAGAAAACCTGAGAAGCACATAAATTCTCATAATCGATGGATCACAAATTCCACAGGAAACATTAAGCTTGATGTTGGATTACATTCTAAAACAATTAAGAGGAGAAACAAAGTGTCTTTGCAAGCCCACATGCCACATCTAGATCAATTTAGCAGCTGTTTGGTGAAAACACGCCAGGTCATGCTTGTTATCAGGGTGTAGCACAGAAGAGTTCCGGGCCTCAAGGAACTCTACAGCCCAAAGGAAAAGTGACTTTTCTAAAAGTATTTATGAAGAAGAAGTGGTTTTTTTCTCTCTCTGTGTGTGTGTGTGTGTGTGTGTGTGTGTGTGTGTGTGTGTGTGTGTACATATGAAGTACCGAGGATGCAGAGAAAAGGCATCTTTGGGCTGTTTAAAAGGCTTTTAAGTTTATGGAAAGGGTGGCATTTTTTCCACTAATTTACTTATTTATTCACTTTACATCTTGACTATACCATCTCCTGTTCCCCCCCTTCACACAGAAGCTCTCACATACCCCATCCCCTTCTCGTCTGAGAAGAAGGCCTCCCCCTCCCATGTATCACATTACTCGGGCACATCAAGTCACACAAGATTAGGTACATCTTCTCTCACTGAAGCCAGACAAAGCAGGTTAGTCAGGAAAATGGAATCCACAGACAGGCAATAGCTTTAGGGACAGCCCTTTGCTCCAGTTGTTGGGGGATCCACATGAAGACAAAACTGCACATCTACATATGTGTGGGATCCTAGGTCCAGTTCGTTTATGCTCTTCAGTTGGTGGTTCAGTTTCTGAATGCCCCCAAAGGTCCAGGTTAGTTGACTCTGTTGGTATCCTGTGGAGTTCCTATTCCCTTTGGATCTCTCAGTCCTTCCCCCAGTTCTTCCACAAGATTCTCTGAGCTCCTGTCACTGTTTGGCCGTGGGTTTCTGCATCTGTTTTAGTCAGGGTCTAGAGGCTATCAGAGGACAGGTATACTAGGCTCCTGTCTGCAAGCGTAACAGAGCACCATTTATCATGTCAGGGACTGGTCGCTGCCCATGGGATGATTCTCAAGTAGGGCCTGTCATTGGTTGGCTATCCCCGCAGTCTCTGTTCCGTCTTTGACCCTGCACTTCTTGTAGACAAGACAAATTTCAGTAGCCAGTTTTGTGGGTAGGTTGGTGTACTCATCCCTCCCCTGGGGTTCCTGCCTGGCTATGGGAGGTAGCCAGGTTCCATATCCCTCACTGCTAGGAATCTCAGCTAAGGTCACTCCCATAGACTCTCAGAAGCCTCCCTCCATCCCAGGTCTCTGACACCCCCTGCTAGCCCATGATTTCCATTCATTCTTCTGGCCTTTCTCATTTCTCCCCATGCCTGACCACTATTTGTGGATGATATGATAGTACACATAAGTGATCCCAAAAATTCTACCAGAGAACTCCTACAGCTGATAACACCTTCAGCAAAGTGGCTGGATACAAAGTTACCTCAAAAAAAAATTAGTAGCCCTGCTATATACAAACAATAAACAGGCTGAGAAAGAAACCAAGGAAACACAATAGCCACAAATAATATAAAATACCTTGATATAACTCTTAGCAAGCAAGTGAAAGACCTATATGACAAGAACTTCAAGTCCCTGAAGAAAAAAAAATTGAAGAAGATATCAGAAGGTGGAAAGAACTCCCATGCTCGTGGATCGATAGTATTAACATAGTAAAAATAACCATCTTACCAAAAGCAATCTACAGACTCAATGCTATTCCCATAAAAATTCCAATACAATTTTTTATAGACCTTGAAAGAACAATTCTCAACTTCATATGAAAAACAAAAACAAAAACAAACAAAAAACCAGGATTGCTAAAATAATCCTGGAGAGTAAAAGAACTTCTAGAAGTATCTAGAATCGAGCTTTGATTTCAAGCTCGATTACAGAGAAATAGTAACAAGAACTATATGGTATTGGTACAGAAACAGACAGGTTGATTAATGGGATCAATGGAATTGAATCAAAGACCCAGAAATAAACCCACACCACTTTGGACACTTGATCTTTGACAAAACAAAACAAAACAAAACACAAACAAAACAAAACAAAACAAAATACAAACAAAACAAAATAAAACAAAAACAAAAACAAATGGTGCTAGTCTAACTGGATGTCTACATGTAGAAGAATGCAAATACATCCATACATATCACCCTGCACAAAACTCAAGTGCAATTGGATCAAAGACCTCACATAAAACCCAATACACTAAATCTAATATAAGAGAAAGTGGGGAATAGGCTTGAATGCATTGGTACTGGAGACAACTTCCTGAATAGAACACCAATAACACAAGCACTAAGAAAGGGTAGCATTTTAATGAGGGTAGAGTTGTGTCTGTGGTAGGAGGGGGATAAGGTAGAAAGGAGATCAAATGCCAAGTTATAGGGTGCTTGAACCCCATGAGTTTATTCCTGGAGTACTGGCTCGTCACTGAGAAGGTCGCCAATGTATTTAGCCTGAGTTTAACAATTCTTTGATAGTAATTAGAAGATATTTAGAAGACATGGAGCTGGAGTTTGGGAATATAGTGAAGAAATGCTACTGTAACATAGGCTGATGCTAGCTGAAGGCAACAGGATATATATGGAAGGAAGTTTAGGAAGTGGGACAACTTGGCAATAAGTTAAATCTTTTCCTATCTGTATTGAGGAGGGGAAAATGTGGCGCAAAAAAAAGACACTTAAAGTAGGGTTTTTCAATTTTTCATTTATTTATTTTTGGGGGAGCATGTCTGAGGGACAGAGGACAACTTGAAGAAGAAAGGGATTGAACCCAGGTGACCAGTCTTGGCAGCAAGCGCCTTTACCTGCCGAGCCATCTTACCAGTCCTGAAACAAGCCTCTTAAACAGTGGATAGCCAACTTGATTCATCTAAAAGGAAAAAAGAGAACTCTAGTTTACAAAATTAGTGCACAGTTATTTTTCTTGTTGCTCTAACAAAATGCCTTTAAAAAGCAACTCAATGAAGAAGGAGGTTAGTTTGTCTTAGAGTTTGAAAGTGCAGTTTATTATGGCAGAGAAGGCATGGTGGTGAGAGAGCCAGTCAGCCACTGCACCTAGAGCCAGGAAGTAGAGAGAGATGAATGCTGGTGTCCGGTGGCTTCTTTCCTTTGTATTCAACCTGGGATCTCAGCCTATGGGAAGCTGCTGCCTGCATTCAAGGTGAGCTTAAAGAAGCTATGTGGTATGTTCAGGTACCAGTGTTTCCAAGACATTTTATCTGCAGGGATGGGTTTGACAAATATAAGGAATCAAAAAAAATCTGGAGCTTACTAGTTTAAAACCTCAGGTAGATATGAAATTACCTACACAAAACAGGCAAATGAAAGCACAGGGCTTCAGCCAGGTATGGAGGACTGTCAACATTTAGGATAACTTTTTAAATTAAATTTAGGGGCTGGAGAGATGGCTTCGTGGTTAAGAGCATGTACTGCTCTTCCAGGGAACCTGTGTTCCGTTCCCAGGAAGAGGTGCTTCATATCTAACGCTCTGTAACTCCAGCTTCAGGACCGTCCAACTCCTCTGCCCTCTGTGGAGCAACTGTACTCACAGCAACCTATCTACTTATACACACTAGAGTGCGCACACACATACGTTTTAAAATAATAATTTTACTAATAGTAGTGGTATTATTATTATTGTGTTGTCATTTAATCAGTGTGCATGCAGGTACATGTGTAAGAGAGTGCATGTGAGGAGGTCAGAGGGCAACTTTTGGGAGTTGATTCTTTCCTTTCATCCTGGATTCCCAGGATTGAGTTGAGGAAGTCAGGTTTGCATGGCAAACCTTTTTATGAGCTAAGCCACCTCAATGGCCCAGGACAATCGTTTAAAAACCTCTTGGGGGCTGGAGAGATGATTCAGTCTTTAAGAGTACATGCTAGTCTTGCAGAGGACCTGGCTTCTGTTCCCACATCTGGTGGCTCACAGGTTACAACTGTAACTCCAGTTCCAGGGGATTTGATACCCTCTTCTGATCTCCATGGCACCTGAACACATGTGATACATATCTAGGTAAGTGGACATACCTAATACATACATGCATAATATGATTAAATAAAATAAATAGTTCTTTTTTTAAAAAAATAAATAGTTCTTTTTTTTTTTTGACGACAAAGATATAGTGGTCCTCCAAAGTTACAGAGGCTAATGGTAAATCTGAAATTTGTCGGAATATTTAAAGACCTTTGGTCAGAGAGTTGCCTTCCTTCAGTACACAGTTAAGTGTACTCGAAGTAGTAAGATGGTTGGTGTGCTGGAGTTGAGCAGGGTGAGGACAGGAGTTCCTCAGATAAGCATGACAATGAAGGGTGTCACCAGCTCTAGGTGATGCTAATTTCTTGGATTCTGGCCCCATTCTTAGGATCTCCCAAGATCTGGGCTCCTATTCTTCTCCTGAGAAAGTGGCTCTGGTTCAAGTACCATTGTTCACTGAGATACGTCTTGATAGTTTCTACACATTCAGTAAATATTTATTGAGCCCTTAATATACGTCAGACACTGGGTGTGGTGCTGGAAATAAGGCAACATTGCTGCCCTCAAAGAACCCATATCCTACACAAATCACCTCTCCTGCACCAACCGAGTGAAATAACGGTGTTATTTCATTAGCAGAGGCCTTGCCAAGGGTGTGTAGGCAGAGATGACCACCTCTCATTCTGACAAGTGAAACAGAAGGCTTGTATGTAGCATAAGCAAGGCATGAGGATCCTGACCATCTCAAACACAATAAAAATGTCATCAGGGCAGCCTAGGGCCTCACTACACATTGGCTCATTTTGTCTCTTCATTTTTTTTTATCATCTTAATTATTATTAAGTAAGGATTATAAGCAAGCAAACAAACACATACCATTATACTAGACCGTTTTCCAGGAGAACCAATCAGATGAGCTGTTTCTTGTTTGTTTGAGAGGAGTCAGGCCAGCTGGTCTGAAACTGAGTACCAGGCTTGCCTCTGCCTCTCAAATCCTGGGATCGAACCCTTTACTCCTGGCTGAAGTAAAGGGTCTTAAATTTCAATAGATCAAACAATTACAGTTACCCAAAGATCAATTGTTTATTTCCAAATGCAAATGCCTTCCTTGTGAATACTGATTCCTTTGAAACCCTGTATTTCAGCTGTTACTGTAGCCATGGTCAGTCTTCAATTCTTTTTAAATTAGCATACATGTTTGTTGTCGGTGTTATCTGAATCTAATAAGCTTCTGAAAGTTTCTAAAGTAGAAAAACTTTAACAAATGTACACTGAAATCAGCCTGTAGTAAGTGCTCCTTGGGGGAATTGTAACTTAAAGCCAGCCTGGGAAATGGAAAGCCTTGTCTCAAAGTAAAAGTGAAAACTTATTTGTTTGTTTGTTTTTAAGGACTTGAGATATAGCTCAGAGGTAGAGCACTTGGCGGTGGGTAAGGCCCTAAATTCAGTTCTCAGTATGCAAAACAAAACAAGCAAATCAAGTTCCAAGCTAAATTGAGAGTTTATCATACTCCCGTGAGAAATGGCAGTCATTAAGAAAATAAATAACGAGCCGGGCGGTGGTGGTGCACGCCTTTAATCCCAGCACTTGGGAGGCAGAGGCAGGCAGATTTCTGAGTTCGAGGCCAGCCTGGTCTACAGAGTGAGTTCCAGGACAGCCAAGGTTACACAGAGAAACCCTGTCTCGAAAAACAAAAACAAACAAAACAAAACAAAACAAAAAAAACCAAGTGCTGGTGAGGGTGTTGAGATGAGGAAGCCCTCGTCCCCTACTGGTGGGAATGCGTGCTATGTCAGCCACTGCTTTTTTGGAGTAAAGCCAACTTGATCACAGTGAATGATCTTCTTGAGGTGAGCTTCAATTTGGCTTGCAAGTATTTTTTTAAAACAAAATTTATCTATGTTCATCAGGGAAGTTAGTCAATGATTTTCTTTTGGTTACTTTTGTGTGTATTTGGTTCTGGCATTACTAATACCAGCTCCATAAAAGATGCCTCTAGACACTTTTGGTGAAATTGTAATTAGCTCTGCCACTGTGGAAGTCAGTAGGGCAGTTTCTCAAAAAGCTAAAATTAGACCCAGTTTGACCCAGCTATACCACTCACTCCTGACATTTACCTGAACAACTCCAAGTCAACAGGTCACAGAGACACTTATCAAAGCTCATGAAGCACTCCTCACAATAGCTAGGTTCTAGAACCAATCTAGGAGTGCACCATCAGAGGAATGGATAAAGAAATGTGAGATATATATATAATTATTATACATATAATTTATACATAATAAATATATTTCAAATTCATGTGGATTTGAAAAAAATTATGTTTGTTAGTGCCTGCATGGACGTGTACACATATGCATGTGAGTGTCTTTAACCTAAGACCTGAAAATATTGGGTCCCTGGAGCTGTAGTGGGTGTTGGAAATTGAACCCAAAGTCTCTGTAAGAGCAGCCATCTTTCTGATCTCTATGGTGGAATTTTTTGGTTTTGTATTTTTTTTTTGTTTTTGTTTTGAGTTTTTTGTTTTGTTTTGTTTTTCAACCATGGAAAGGAATGAAGTTATGTTGTTTAGAGCAAATGGATTCAAGCAGAGAAGACTACACTAAGTGAATTAAATCAATTCCAGAAAAACAAATATCACGTCTTCTCATTTGTACTTCCTAGAGTGTGTATAGACCCATGGACAAAGCATCATTTATCTGGATGTGGTATTGCACAACTTTAATCCCAGCACTTGGGAGGTAGAGGGAGACAGATCTCTGTGAGTTCAAGGCCAGCCTGGTCTACATGGTGAGTTCTGTGACAGCCAGGACTACACTGTGAGACACAGTTTACAGATAAAATCATGTGTGTATGTTAAGTAAGTAGAAGTGAAACTGCATTGAGGAGCAAGGGGGACTAACAAAAGGGAGAGGGGTTAGGAAAAGTCGGGTGGGGCGCATGGGAGGTATGCTCACATACAATATATACGTGCATGAACACGTACATCACCTACAGTCTTCAACTAAAACTCAATAAAGTGGCAGTGCTACTGATCGGATACGAAAATACCACTATCATTTCAAATGATGACGTTTTCTATCTTAGACGAGTTAGTTCTTCATTCATTGATCTTCAATCAGTCAGCAAATATACCCACTATATGTCGTTAATTGAAATAGGTCAAAGTAGGGTATGCCTTCAGTTCAGTTATCTCCTGCTGCCACCTAGTGGGCATTTCCTTTGCTATGACTTTCAGATACCCAGAGTTTCTTTTTTTTTTTTTTTTTGGTTTTTCGAGACAGGGTTTCTCTGTGTAGCCCTGGCTGTCCTGGAACTCACTCGGTAGACCAGGCTGGCCTTGAACTCAGAAATTCTCCTGCCTCTGCCTCCCAAGTGCTGGGATTAAAGGCATGCGCCACCACCACCTGGCGATACCCAGAGTTTCTAAGAGGAACTTGAAGGGAGTCTAGTAGTGCTTGCTGGACCATTGCACATTTTTTTCTTTCATTTTTTTTTACATGTGATTTTTAGATTATTTTACAGATTGGTTCTTATTTTAACTCTACACTTTTCTGTATATAAGACAAAATGACCAGATCAGTGTAGCTAATGTTCACATCTTAAACATTTAACAATTTTTAAATTAACTCCTAATAATCGCATATAATAACCAAAGTATATTTGTAGGGCGCAGTGTAGTGTTTCAGTACATGTGTCCGTATTCTCTTAGGTACAGCTCTCTTCACCTCCACCCAAATCCCTGGGGCTCCAATCCAACTCTTCCAGCAGGAGCAGTTGTTTCTCAATGAGTCACTGCGCTGGGTGCCAGGGCAGTCTCTCTGTTGCTCTCCCTCCCCTAGAGTTTTCCTAATGAGCTTCTGTTTGAAGAGAGTTTTGACTTTCTTTGGCTTCTTTCCATTCTGGTGGGAGTTAGAGTTTCTTGCCAGGTCAGTGGAGGTGTGTGCCTAGATTGCCTAATGCAGGCAGGAGAGAGTCAGAGGCCCTTGCAAGAGGCACTCCCGACCAATTTGGAACCCTCTCACTCCGGCCCTCTCTTACTTCTGAAAGGCAACCGTGTCACAGAGATGGGGAGGAGTTAAGACCTTCTCATGGTCAACTGGGGTGCTTTAAAATGCTGCATGGAAGTTGGGGCACACAGGATTAGGCATTAGCTAGCTCATTTTCTCTGCATCATCAAGCCTCCAAGTAGGTCAAATACATCCCGTGATGGTTTAGTCACAGGAGGAGATGGGCCAGTCACCAGAAGTCCACTGTTCACTCGGATGCATGCCTCCTTCAAGCCAAGAGCTCCCCAGTCGTCGTTAGCGTTTTATGTAGAAAAGATTAACCAGATGTATACTAGCTGTATTAATCGGATGTATAACTTCGGAGGGAGCTATCTTCCATTGAGTGTTGTCACATCAAAACTCATTTTGGATTTAAGAAGATAAGATTAATTGATGGAATAGTAAATATCCTTCTAGAAGTATTTCCAGTCCCTTGTTAGGTGAGTGCCAGCACTAAAGTGGCTGAGGCAGGTGGATTGTAAGTTTGAAACTCATGCAGATAAACACTCATACATGTAACATAAATATACATAAAAACATTAAAGACATGCACATATTTATTCATGTCTAGTGTCCCCTGAGAATCTTAATCCTTAAGAACTCCAGGCTTATCCTTCTCGACTCTGAAAATTTAAGGACATATTTATTCTGCGCTCAGTCTGCGCTCAGCTGTGGAAAGGACAGAACGCACAGTATTAAGTCAGCAGCTGACTTCACTCTTTGACTCTGTATTTCTTGGTTCTTTTTCTTCTTTTGTTTGATAACTAGTCTACCAACCCACTCAGCTCCCTCGTCACTCTGATCATCTCTTAGACTCCAATTATTCTTCCTCCCTTTTCTAATTCTTATTCTGTTGACGACGGTCACTGTCAACACAGCCTGGTTCTCCCTATACTTGTTAGTCCTCTGGGATGTAACCCAGTCTGGCTAGCCATGTCCCTCGTCTTTACAACATTCTCAGGATAAAGTATCTCATGGAAAAAGTCCAGGTGGAACTTGGTAAAATTCAACATACTTCCATGAGGGCTCCAACTCAGTATCTGAAGTATCTCATGTGAAGTTATGGTATCTTGTGTTCTTAGGGACAAAAGACACACTAAAGTGGGGGCTGGTGAGATGGCTCAGTGGGTAAGAGCACTGACTGCTCTTCCGAAGGTCCTGAGTTCAAATCCCAGTAACCACATAGTGGCTCACAACCACCTGTAATGAGATCTGATGTCCTCTTCTGGCACATCTGAAGACAGCTGCAGTGTACTTACATATAATAATAAATAAATTCTTAAAAAAAAAGATACACTAAAGCATGGGGAAAGCCTAGAAGTGAGGATGATAAGAATTGGGAGGTAGCTAAAGAGATGGCTCAATTGATAAGAATGATTGCTACTCTTCCAGTATACCCTGGTTTAATTCTTAGCACCCACATCAGATGTCTGCCTGTCGTTGGTCTGGTTCAAGACCTCTGGCTTCTGTTACACTATCAATACTGGAATCTCACTGACACTCCTCTTGGATATCATATTGTTGCCCTGTATCATGGAAATCCTGTAGTTTTGAATCTCTAGGACTGGCTCCTTTACATGGTCCAGCAGTTCATCAAAGGGGTAGATGTTGGGGTGGGCCAGTTCAAAGCCCTGGATCTGGTACTGGGAAGTATCCGAGTTGGTCAGCCTACCAGCTCTCCCACACCACACCACACCACACCACCCCACCCCACCCCATCCCACCCCACCCCACCCCACCCCACACCACACCACCCCACCCCACACCACACCACACCACACCACACCACACCACCCCACCCCACCCCACCCCACACCACACCACACCACAGCACACCACAGCACACCACAGCACAGCACAGCACAGCACAGCACACCACACCACACCACACCACACTACACAGAGTCCTCCAGCACTGTTCTGGCCAGCTTATCCAATTCCGCAGCCAGCAAGGGGCAGAAACAGCTTTCCTACTCTCATACACTTGGGGCTGGCTCATCATGCCCACACCATTAGGACCAACTCTACTACGCTGACCAGGCTAGTGCTGCAGTCCCATGCTCACACCCTCTGGGTGGCTCACCATAACTCCTGCAACCAAGGTCAGCTCCTCTGTGCTTCCTAGCAATGTTTCTGTGTTCTCCTGAGTACTGCAGCTAGCAAGGGTTGGGACCAGCTCTTCTGCTGTCAAGTCCTCAGGACCAGCTATCCCAGAATGCCCAGGTAGGGACTGGGTCCAGTTCTTCATAGCCCTCAGACATCAACATGACCCTGGGTGGTGGTCAAGACCAAGGACATTCACCTGGCCTTTGGTGGTAACAGAGCACTGCTGCTGAAGGGTCAGGGATCCAAATATATATGGTCCTTGGGGCAGCAGAGGCCAGGGCTTCACCATGGCCTTAGAGGATATCACCTGCTACTCACATCAGGCTGTTTCTCACTACCTCTATTCACTGTGCTTGCATCCCTCTGATTCTTTTTCTCTTCTGTTTCTCCACCACTTACTTACTTCTCTTAGTGGTGCCTCTGGTCTCTGGGCGTCTAGGGTAGTCTAAGGAGCACTCTATTTTACCTGGGCGGTGTGGTAACCCGGTAGGATCATCTTGGGTGTGATCTGCCTTCCCTGGCCTGCGGGATGTCAAACTGGTGGCCTTCTCAGGCTAGTTCCCTGTCCAGGCCCCTGTGGAGCCAGACTAATGGTCGTTTTGGATTCACTCCCCACCAGAGCTGGATGGCCATGGGGGTGGGGGGACTTCCCAGATCTCTTCCTGCCTGACTGCATGGCACTAGGGACCAGATTGAGGAGGGAGGTTTTTTCCTCTTAGGCTCCCTCCCTGGATCATATGGCCCTAGGCAGGGGAGTTCCTATCATCCTCAACTTGCTGCATGCCCTGGCTGTGTAGCCTATACATTATTTTGATATTTAGTTATTTGAATTCTAAATTATTTTTTTTTGGCCGGCCAGCCTGGTCTACAGGGTTTCTCTGTGTAGCCCTGGCTGTCCTGGAACTCACTCTGTAGACCAGGCTGGCCGGCCTCGAACTCAGAAATCCGTCTGCCTCTGCCTCCCAAGTGCTGGGATTAAAGGCGTGCGCCACCACCGCCCGGCTTGAATTCTTTATGTATTTTGGATATTGGCGTTATATTGAATAAGTAGTTGGTAAAAATCTCTTCCCATTCTGAAGATTGCCCCTTTGTCCCTTTCCACACAGAAGCTTTTTAGATTCATGAAGTCTCATTTATTAATTGTTGATTTTAGAACCTGTGCTAATGGTGTTCTGTTCAGAAAGGCTTTTCCTGCACCAATGAGTTCATCACTGCACCAATGAGTTCATCACTAGTCCCCATTTTCTCTTCTATGAAGTTCAGTGTATCTGCTTTTATGTTGAAGTCTTTGATCCACTTAGGGTTGAGTCGTGTGCAGGGTGAAAAGTATGTATCTGTATGGATAATTCTGCATGCCAACATCAAGTTTGATCTGCATCATTTGTTGAAGATGTTGTCACAACAGAAATGCAGTGTGTAATCTTGGCTTCTTTACCAAAAACTAGATGTAGGTTTCTGTCTGGGTCTTTAATTCAATTCCATTGATTAACAATGTCAGTTTTCGTTGTGGATTGTTGTCTGTTTTTGATTTTTTTCTGCTCCCTCGAAAGGGGTTCCTGTACTCAGCTGAGGTCAAACGAAACCTTAATTGGTCTGATAAGACTAAGTCTGTGATTGGGCAGTGGAAGACGGGAGCAAAGCTGACAGTTTTAAAGAAGGGAAAGAGGAAGAAGGAGAGACAGAGAGAGGCAGAGAGAGAGACAAGATGAAACCAGAAGGAGAAGAACATGGAGCTGACCTATGTGGTCTGGAGTAGCTAGAGATTTTATAGATGGCAAAAAATAATGTAGGGAACATTTGTCCAATCTAGGTGTGCAGCTTGTATTTATATCAATTGAGTTTTGTGTTCTTTGTTTGGGCATTTTGGGGTTGAAGATTTACTGTTTGTTATAAATCTGGCTGGCGTATTACAAGTCTCTAGTGTTGTTATTTTATGGGGCTAAGGGAATCTGAATGAGTAGTAGCTGGCTTTCTGCAGGCTGACCATGGGGAGAGGATGGCCTGGGAAGTGTGGGAGCCAATTGGGAGCAAGCTAGCCACAGGAACCATGGAGGCGGGAGAGATTGCCCATGCTGGTGCTTAGCTGGTTTAGCATGGATTGTTTTTTTTTAAAAAGTACATGCTACACAGTTTTATGCAAATACCATGCTATTTTTATTACTATAGCTCTGTAGTACAACTTGAAGTCAGGAATGGTGATACCTCCAGCAGCTGCCTTATTATTTAAGATTGTTTTAGTTCTTCTGGTGTGGTGTGGTGTGGTGGTGGTGGTGGTGGTGGTGTGTGTGTGTGTGTGTGTGTGTGTGTGTGTGTGTGTGTGTGTGTG
>JADRCC010577834.1:23593-35062 GCA_019843855.1 Hylomyscus alleni
GAGTGAGCAGTGAAGCGTGTGCACACAGTAGGAGTGAGCAGTGAAGCATGGGCACACAGTAGGAGTGAGCAGTGAAGCATGTGCACACAGTAGGAGTGAGAAGTGAAGTGTGTGCACACAGTAGGTGTGAGCAGTAAAACACGCACACACAATCTGACTCAGCAGTAAGGCATGACCACACAATATAAATCAAGAGTGAAGCAGGCACACACAACATAAGTGAGCAATAAAGTATGCACTCCCAGTCTGAGCAAGCAGGAAAGCATGCACACATGACATGAATGACCAGTAAAGAATGCACACAGCATGAACATGCACTAAAGCAAGTATACAAGTATATAAGCACGAGTGGGCAGTAAAACATGCACGCATGGTCAGCAGTATTTCATGGAGGATGGCTTGATGGCACTGTCTGTTTGAAACACAAACTGTTTTAGAGGAATAACAAATTGTTTTGGGTGAAATGGAGAATGGAGAGAAAGAAATTCAATGGGAGACGTAATCATCCTCTCAAGACTCTCCAGGGCTGTTGTTGGGATAGGACCAGATTTTTGTTAAATCTTACAAGGTAAGATGACACTAAAACTAGAGGACCTGGAAATGTTCAAGAGATGCATCTGGCTAGATGGTGACAAAATTGGACTAAGAAAGAAATGGAGAAGGGAGTCTCAGGGACCAAGGATTATGTTGGCTGTTTCAGTGTCTGTAGCAGATGAGGAGGGTGTGGTAGGTGGAGGATATGGCTTATTTTCCAAGGAATAATAAAAACTAAGTCTCAGATCCTAGACAGACAAGCCCACAAAGCACGCTGGGTGCCTACATTTATACACATGGGGTCCTGTAGAAGGAACAAGGTGGTAGTTGCTAGTCACCAGGGGCTGGGTGCACTGGAACAGCCTGTAACCCAGGAATTTAGGAGGCAGAGGGATCAATATGAGTTCTGCGCCAGCTTGAGCTACACAGGAAGAGTCTGTCTAAAAGCAAAACAGAAGAAAACAAATTGGCAGAGGACACCTTTTATGTCAAGAACTCCCCCACACTGCCACAGTGGCACCCATACTCCTGTCAGCTCACCTGAGAGCAGCAGGAGGCAGCTGGCAGAATGGAAAAGGCTGGGCCAGCCATTCATGGAGCATGTGTCAAAAGGGACCAGAGGTAGACAGCTCAAAAGTTTGCTCTTCTAAATCACAAGAAATAAGGGCTCCTGAGAAAAACAAGACTCGCTTTAAAGAAAAGGACTTTCTTTACTCGTGAATCTTGCTGTACAGACTTGACCTTCTACATCAACATAGGCATGTGGCACACATGTACACAAAGCATCTTCGGATAACTAAAATCTGACATGAGCGATTACTTCATGGAAAGGACCCTAAGCGTCAAAGAGAGAGACTGGTTTCTCAATGAATATCTTTTGTAAGGTTTGACATTTTTGGTGTGCGTACTTTACTTGCTAACAGCTCTGGGATTCAAGAATGACAGACTTCCATAATCCTTGCTTTTAGCAGATGGGAATGGGAGGATTATGAATTTGAAGCCTCAATAGGGTAAAAATCAAATAAAAAGCTGTCTCTTTTATTTGATTTTAATAAATGAGTAGTAGACAAACCATATTGATATTGGTGACAACTCATGTAACTGAACTTTAATTTTTAAAACCTTTATATTGGTTCTTTAGGAATTTCATGTCATGCACTCCAATCCCACTCATTCCCCACCCCTTTGTGTCTGCTCTCTGCCCTTGTAACTCCTCCAAATTAAAATACAATAAGATGGAAAAAAAAATCTCATTGTGGAAGCTGTAGTGGGTTACATAGTATACCCTGTTATCTATACACCTTTACTTGTAAATGTTCATTTCAATGAGTCATTGGTCTATTTTGAGGTCTTTGGGTTCTGCTACTTTATCAATACTGGATCCTCCTGGGGACTCTTCCTGGATATTTTGTTGTCAAGGAGATCCTGCAGCTTTGGATTTTCAGGACCAGTCCTTTTACATGCTCTGGCAGATTATAGATGGGGTAGATGTTGGGGTGGGCAAACTCAACACCCTGGATCTGGGCCTGGGAGGTATCTGAGCAGGTCAGCCAGCCAGCCCTCCTGCATCACTAGGGTAAGCTTTCCAGGGTTGTTCTAGTTAAAGTCACTCCATGCTGAGGCTGGTAAGAGGCATTCATGCCCTTGGTGCCGGCTCACTTCTCTGCCCTCTGCTCACCAGGGCCAGCTCTACCATGCTGCTCAGGGCAGCTGCAGGGTCTGCTTTCCCAAGTGCTGAAGATGGTGAGGGGTGAGGCCAGCTCTCCTTTCCTTATGACCTCTGGGCTAGCTGCAGGCAGAGAGGGGTAAGTTGAGGGTGGGGTGGGGAGGGCATCTCTCTCTCACCCATACCATCCCACAGCAGATGAGAGGCAGAGCCAGTCCTTCCTTGATCATGCCTTGGGGCTGGCTCACCCTTATCCACCTCTGCCACAGCTCTACTGTGTTGCTAGGGGAGGTGCAGAGCTGGCTCTTCTGAGTTCTGCAGGCGCTCTCTTGCTCTCATGACGTCAGGGACAGTTATCCCACCTGCTGCAGATGATGGGGGGAGGGTATCTCTTCCTTACCTAAGCCACTCTTAGGAGAGGAGGGGTTGGGCCAGCCCTCTTGAGTGTGGTGGCATGGATGAGGGAGCTAGATCTGCACAGTGCCTCAGTTCAGACCAGGGACATCTTTGTTTACCTTTGGTGGTAACAGGGGACCTCCACATAGACCGTTCTTCCATAAGACCTCAGACCCAGACATGGCCTCTGGTAGAAGCATGGTCCCAGATGTCCCCATGGCAGCCCAAGCCACTCAGAACAACACCCTCCCTTCCTCCATGGCACCAAGGCCCTCAGATATTCACCTGATCTCTGGTGTCAGCCCAGACCATAGATGTTTGACCTTTGGTGGTAACCTGGGCTACAGACATTGACAAAGCTACAGACGTGGCTCTTGGTGGCAGCCTTGGCCAGGACCTCACCATGGCTTCTTCACTTCTCTCTGTCCCCCTCCGCAGTCGAGTCTTCACTTCCATATATATCCACAGTGTATGAACACTGTGGGAACACTCAGCTTTGCTTTCTCTCCTATTGCCCTACCACACACTCCAGCTCTCCTGTCTCTCCATCGCATGCTTGGCCACCATCGTGGTGCTCAAGGCAGTGCTTGAGTGTCTTCTGGCCTCCCCAGGCTGGTGGGAATAACTGGGCTTTTTGATTAATCACATTATCTATTCCATTTCCTGATTGAAAGTAATTACTTTTATGTCACATATCCCTACAAAGAAGCTATATTCCATTTTAAGAAGCTGGGGATGTTGAGTGTACTTAATACAAGCTAGCTATAAGATCTCTTATTTTGAAAATTTATGTATGTGAGCACTCATACATATTCTCTGTATATACTTTACATCATATTTTCTCCAATACTTACCAATGTATTAGAGAACTTTTGGTGAATTATTATATAATATATAAAATAAAGTATAATAATAACTCCTGCACTTTGCAGTGTACAGGTCTCTTTAATATACATTGTAACAGTTTTAAATTAGGTGACAGTTTTGTCCTCAGTTACATGAGGATTACATGGTAATTTCTGAGGATATTTTTTGTTGTTACAAGGTTGGAAGACAGGATCGGAAAGTGATAATTGTATTTAGTGGACAAGCTAGAGTTTCTATAAGGAATGGGAAAGAACAGGAAAGAATTTTCCAGAAGTGTTACTAGAACTGATTTTGAGAAATTATACTTGACATTTTTGACATATAACTCAAGGGAATTTTTATTTAAAGCTGGCCTAATAGATGAACATCAAATTGTGGCTGAGAACAAGGTGCAGCCAGTCAACTGCTGCAGCAGCGCTGTGAGCAAGTAAGGCAGGCTGTAAGAGGGTGTAAGAGAAGGGATTGGTCTTTATAGTGGGGCAGGTGCTCATTGACCTAGTGTTGGTACAGTCAAAGAGAAGCAGGGAGCTGGCAGGCATAGCTAATCAAAGGCAGACCTGTTCTCAGAAGTCAATGGCTCCAGAAAAAGGGCATCATGGGAAGAAGACAGGAGTCATGTTAAGTGGAGAGATGATTGCAGGCAACGAATGTTTGCTACAGTGAATATTTGCTTAGATTAGTGGAACTAGATGTGTATTTTTCAAAGTGTTTTTCTCATTTTTCTATTGCTATGAAGAGACACATGATGAAGATAACTTAGGAGCTGTGATGGCTCTTGGTTGTCAACTGGACTATATCTGGGATTAACTAAATCCAAACAGCTGAGCATACCTGTGAGGAATTTTTTCTTAATTAAATAATTTGAATCAGGAAGACTCACTTCCTGGTTTAATCCAGATCTTTTGAGATGGGAGGATCTACTTTAATCTGAACCATACTTTTTGCTTGCAGTCTATATCAAGGACATGAAAGAAAGACGCTTGCTTTCTTTGCCTGCTTGCTCTCACTCTTGGCAGCAAGTCCATCCCTTCACTAGAGTCTACTTTGGGATTCCTGCATACACTGAAGACCAGCTGAGATGTCTAGCTTCGTGTAATGAACAAGTATGGAATTCTTTGATTTTTTGTTGGTAGACAGACATTGTTGGATTAATTGGGCCACAGATTATATACCATTCTAATAAATTCCCTTTTTATACTCTCTCTCTCTCTCTCTCTCTCTCTCTCTCAGTTAAATTAAAATGAATCTAAAACAACAACTCATTACTACCAGAAAGAAAAGCTCTAGGCAAGATGAATTAATTAGAGAAATTGACCAAATATTTAAAGAATGGCACCATTTCCTTAGGAAAAAATCCCCCCTAACACCAAATAGCCCTTAAAAAACAAAAAACAAATCCCCCAAATGAACCAACCAACTAACCAAACAAACAAAATACAATTCCCCCAAAACCCAAAGCCCAGAAGTGGAAGGATCAACTCTCAATAATTTTATGGAGTCATCAAACTTTGATGCTAAAAGCAAGAAACCATAGAAAAGTAAATTTTGGAAATGACTGAACTTCATGCTTCAGTATCTCCTAGGATCATTATCCCTTATGGTATTTATAAGTATATTTAAGCAAAAATGATAAAGTTGCTTGGCATGATGGCTTATACTTGTAATGGCAATACCTGGGAGGCTAAAACAATATTGCTATGAGTTTGAAGCTAGTTCAGGTTATATAGTGAATTTCAGTCCAGCTTGCACACTATAGAATAAGAACCTGTCTCAAAAAGAAAATGAAAAGTCATCAACCTGAATCTAGAAACATACAAAAATAATTACCATGATAAAGTGGCACTCATATGAGCAATACAAAGTTTATCCAACATATAAAAATCAATTGAAGTGGGCTGGAGAGATGGGTCAGTGGCTAAGAGCACTGACTGCTCTTCCAGAGGTCCTGAGTTCAATTCCAAGCAACCACATGGTGGCTCACAATCATCTGCAATGGGATCTGATACTCTCTTCTAGTGTGTTTGAAGATGGCTACAGTGTACTACTCATCACATATATAAGAAAAAATAAAATAAAAAATCAATCAAAGTAATGCAACCCTTTAATAGCAAAGGACAAAACAGATGGCCATTTTGTTTATTAGAAAAGAGTCATTGACCAAATTCAATGCCTTCTCATGTTACAAACCATTAAATAAGTTAAGAATAGAGTGGGCACATGGCCAGCTATTGGATACTTTAAAAAAAATGTACAGGTTTAACCAGAGTTAAGTGATAAAGGATTGGGAGTTCTCCCTAGCAAACATCAAGGACGCTGTGAGGATGGGTGCTCTTGCCACATCTATTCAGCAGTATGCAGGCACATTAGCTAGGGCAATTGGTTTAGAAAAAGAAATAGAAGTCCTCTAGTTGTAAAGAAAGATAAAAATGTCTCTATTACAAGTGAGAAGATTGTCTAGGTATGAAATCCTAAGGACTCCTTCTACATATGCCACATTTTTACTAGTAAATATATTTAGTGTGGTCACAGGATAAAAACTCAATATGTAAAAATCAATTCTTTAGCAATAAATGTGTGTGTATCTGGTGGCCATAAGACAAACTTTATGGGCCTGGTTCTCTCTTTCTATGTTTATGTGAGTTCCAGGGATCTAACTCAGGTCTCTAGGCTCTCAGAGCCAGTGCCTTTTCCTGTTGGGACAAAAAAACAAAAACAAGGGGCTGGTGAGATGGCTCAGCGGGTAAGAGCACTGACTGCTCTTCTGAAGGTCCTGAGTTCAAATCCCAACCACCATATGGTGGCTCACAACCACCCATAGTGAGATCTGACATCCCCTTCTGGTGTGTCTGAAGGCAGCTACAGTGTACTTATGTATAATAATAAATAAATCTTTAAAAACAAAACAAAACAAAACAAAAAAAAAACAAAAACAAAAACAAAAACAAAAAAACCTTAGTTCTATTTATGTGTGGTAGCAATAAATGATACAAAAATATAATTAGGAAAGTGGTCCCACAATAATAACAATATGAAAGAAGATAACATTTACAAATAAGTTTAACAGACTATGAGCCTGATACATCAAAAAAATATAAAACATAATTGAAGAAATTAAGTAGGTAGAAGGATTTTTTGTGCTCATGGGTAGGAAAACAATATGGCAGTAGTTAACAATCATCTACAGTCTCAACGAAGCCTCTATCAAAATCCCAGCAGCCTTTTTGCAGAAATTGGCAGGCTGATCTTAAAAATTCCTATGCAAATCTGAGAAACCCAGAATAACTGTGACAATCTGGAAAGGGGGAAACAAATGTGGAGGATTTACAGAAATCAGCTTTAAAGATTGTGTCAGGGTAACTGCAGCCATGGTGGTAAGCTTGTAGCAGACGGACATACATATTGACCAGAGTTGAGAGTCCACAAATAACCTTTTATTTTTATTTTTTTATTTTATTTTATTTTTTTGGTGGGCTGGGATTGAACCCAGGCTCTTGAGCAGACAAGGCAAGCATCCTACCACAAGCATTCTCCCTCCAATCTTATCGACTCATCATCATCCAAAGTGTGCAAATAATGCAACAGGGAAAGAATTGATGGTCCTGCCAACAAACGGTGCTGGGACAATGGAGTACACTGTGAAAGAATGAGGTTCGACTCTCAGGACACCACATGCAAGAATTAATTAAAAATGGGTCACAGACAAAACCACAGTTAAAACACTAAGACTCAGGGGAAAACCTAGGGGTGAGTGTCTATGATCTAGGGTCAGGAAACCATGCTGGTGATGGCACATACAAAATCAGAACCGATTTCTTATGAGTAAAAACCCTGCTTTAGAGTATAGTACGAGGACAGGGAGCCAAGCACAACAATGCTCCCCTGTAACTCAGCATTTGGGAGGTGGAAGCAGGAGGGTCTCCAGTTGTTCCAGGTATCCTGGCTACACAATGAGACCTCTGCAAAGAAAAAAAAAATAAATAAAGAAAAATCAACTCAGAGTATGAACGAAAAATTTGCAATGTGTCTGACAAGGGGCTTGTATCCATTGTGTATAAAAACATAAAAGTTCACCACCAAAAGATAAATGATTAAAGTAAAACTGGACAAAACATTGATTAGATATTATTCTAAAGGAAATGGGAGGAGATATATGAATGATCACAGTGATTAGTTTTACTGGACAAGAAACAGCCTTGGAAGGCTATGCTTATTTTGATTACATCTTGAGGGTACAGACTGTCCCATGTTGGGATGGCCTGGTGGCAGGAGTAGGTTGCTTGCATTATTCCTATAGTTGAGAATAGGAATAAGAATAGGAGGAAGAGGAAGAGGAGAAGGATGAAGAAGAGGTGAGATAGACACTCACACAGACACGTGCACACACACACATGCACACACGCTCGCGCGCGCACACACACACACACACGAACACGAACCCACAAAGATATTAATTTTGACACCCAGCTTGCTTCCTGTCTCCCCTCCTGTCTCCCCTTCATTTGGCTCAGACCTTACTCCATAGGGCGGGTCCATCAACATTCAGGAAGCCTTCCTTCCTTAACAAAATCTCAGTGGAAAGGACTTCACAGAGGAGCCTAGAGGTGTGCCTCCTAGGTTGCTCTAAAATCATTTCAACCAACAATAAGGATGATCCATCACAGTAGCCAGGAAACATGTACAAAGCTCAACATTTTTTTTTTTTTGTTTTTTGTTTTTCTTTTTTTATTAACTTTTATTGCATTATGATGAGAAAAGTTACATGATTTCAATTTGTCTGAATTTGTTAACATTTAAAAACATATTTTAAGTAAGTAGAGTTAAATCACATTCTTGTTTCCCTTTTGTACCCCAACTCCTCCCAGAGACCCCTTCTTCAATACCTACAATGTCTTTTTTCTCATATTCCTTAAAATTTATAAAATACTATAACAATAAAAATGAGTATTATAAAAGTTGTTTGATATAAAACAACAATCAATTTAACAGTGTTATGTAGATGCTTGTCTACAGCAATACTGAAAATACATACGTTTTTCTTAGTATAAATTTTAAATAACTCCAAACATATTAACTGTATATTTCAAAATAATACATCACTACTAGTATTTTCTTAATGAACATAAGTATATAAAGTCTTTTTGTTTGTTTGTTTGCTTGTTTTGTATTTAGTAGAGTTTAAAATATTGGCTCTTACTGAGGTACAAGCCTCAAACAAGAACAATTTTTAGACATTGGAGTTCATTGTAATAAGGCTGTACTTCAATGACCCTCAAATCGCAGAAGGATTTTACCTCCATCATAGCTAAGCTGAGAGTTGACAGTTAAGCTGCGCCAAGGAATGAATTGTAGGCACGATTTTTGGATACAGACTTCCTGCTATGGTCAAAACTATTTGACTTGAGTGAGTGACATTATTCTCAGGCCAGAGAGAACACGCTACATTCATTTAAGAAATGGTGTGTGTATTAAGATAATCTATTCATAAAGTCATTCACCAACTGTTTCAATGAACAATGGTTCTGCTTGGAAGGTGGCACAGACATTAGGTGTGGCTAAGAATATGGTTCATTGGCTGTGATAATTTGGAAAAGCATTCATCTCAGAGAAAGAGTAACTTAAAAGTCCTCTTCTTCAAACTTGATACAAGAGCTACAAATGTCAAGCAAAGCATTCAGTCTCACTCTTTGCTGTTCTCTTTCCTACAAGCCACCTCCCAAGTTAATTGTCTATGTCTCCCTTGGGTATTTAAATACTTTTGAAATATATAAGCTGTCCTGAAAACCATAGTATAGTGTAAAAACATGACTATTTGGCATCATCAGAACCCAGTACTCCCACCACAGCAAGTCCTGGGTATGCCGACACACCGGAAAAGCAAGATTCAGATTTAAAATCATATATCATGATGCTAATAGAGGATTTTAAGAAGGACATAAATAACACCCTTAAAGAAATGCCAGAGAACACAGGTAAACAAGTAGAAGCATTTAAAGAGGAAACACAAAAATCTCTTAAAGAATTACAGGAAAATACAACCAAATGGGTGAAGGAATTGAACAAAGCCATCCAGGATCAAAAAAATGGAAGTAGAAACAATTAAGAAAACACAAAGGGAGACAACTATGGAGATAGAAAACCTAGGAAAGAAGTCAGGAGCCATAGATGTAAGCATCACCAACAGAATACAAGAGATAAAAGAGAATTTCAGGTGCAGAAGATACCATAGAAAACATTAACACAACAATAAAAGAAAATGCAAAATACAAAAAGTTCCTAACCCAAAACATCCATGAAATCCAGGACACAATGAGAAGACCAAACCTAAGGATAGTAGGTATAGAATAGAGTGAAGATTTCCAACTTAAAGGGCCAGTAAATATCTTCAACAAAATTATAGAAGAAAATTTCCCTAACCTAAAGAAAGAGATGCCCATGAACATAAAAGAAGCCTACAGAACTCCAAGTAGTTTAGACCAGAAAAGAAATTCCTCCTGTCACATAATAATCAAAACACCAAATGCACAAAAAAAGAATATTAAAATCAGTAAGGGAAAAAAGGTCAAGTAACATATAAAGGCAGACCAATCAGAATTACACAATACTTCTCGACAGAGACTATGAAACCCAGAAAATCTTGGGCAGATGTCATATGGACCCTAAGAGAACACAAATGCCAGCCCAGGGTATTATACCCACCAAAACTCTCAATTACCAGAGATGGAGAAAACAAGGTATTCCATGATAAAACCAAATTTACACAATATCTTTCTACCAATCCATCCCTACAGGGGATAATAAATGGGAAACTCCACACAAGGAGGGAAACTACACCCTAGAAAAAGCAAGAAAGTAGTCTTTCAACAAAACTAAAAGAAGATAGCCACATGAACTGAATTCCAACTCCAACAACAAAAAATATCAGGAAGCAACAATTACTTTTCCTTAATATCTTTTAATATCAATGGACTTAATTCCCCAATAAAAAGACATAGACTAACAGACTGGCTACATAAACAGGACCCAAAATTTTGCTGCATACAGGAAACCCACCTCAGTGACAAAGGTAGACACTACCTCAGAGTAAAAGGCTGGGAAACAATTTTCCAAGCAAATAGTCCCAAGAAACAAGCTGAAGTAGCCATTCTAATATCGAATAGAATTGACTTTCAACCTAAAGTGATCAAAAAAGATAAGGTAGGACACTTCATACTCATCAAAGGTAAAATTTCCCAAGATGAACTCTCAATTCTGAACACCTATGCTCCAAATGCATGCAAGGGCACCCACTTTCATAAAAGAAACTTTACTAAAGTTCAAACTGCACACAATAATAGTGGGAGACTTGAACATCCCACTCTCATCAATGGACAGTTCATGGAAACAGAAACTAAACAGAGACACAGTGAAACTAACAGACGTTATGTATGCCAAGCCTAACTCCTGTCCCGCGGGAAAGAAAGACCGGCACACAAGTTCCTTCCAGCCACAGTTTACTCAGGCCTTGAAAGTTACAGATGGAATAAGGGTGTGCCCCCGAGCAGCCCATGAGCTCAGCTTAAATACCCTTAGTGACTGTCCATGGTGCCATACTATGCTTCATCTCTCAATAGGCTGCCGAGGTCTTAGAACAGATCATGCCACAGGCAGGGCCTGCCCACTTGTCAGAAATGGAGTTGTATGACACATAACTGGGGCTGGACTCAGCGCCATCTTTAGGGCGAGGCACAGCGCACCACAGCTCCCCCTATTATATTTTATTTTATAGCAGAGCGGCAACCAGCACTTCCATCAAGCAGATGCATCAGGTCAAATTTTCTCTAGGCTAGGCCATCAAGCCCGTCACTGAGCACACACGCAGCGCAAGCCTGCTAAGGCCCAGGGTAAGCTGGTATCCCCTGTTGGTGTGGCCTCTGTCTTAGGCGATTAGCCTGCCTGAGCCCTGACCGTTGGGACCTTAGCACACACAGCAGATAGGAAGCAAGAACGCTCAGATGGCTAACCTCACT
>JADRCC010577838.1:0-19337 GCA_019843855.1 Hylomyscus alleni
AGAATATGTATCTGACTTTACAGACTAGATTTCCAGAACAGGTCACTATCTTTATATGGTGTACTGACTGTTTTTGTGTATCAACTTGACACAGGCTGGAGTTTTCACAGAGAAGGGAGCTTCAGTTGGGGAAGTGCCTCCTGAGATCCAGCTGTAGGGCATTTTCTCAATTAGTGATCAAGGTGGGAGGGCCCCTTGTGGGTGGTATCATCTCTGGGCTGGTAGTCTTGGATTCTATAAGAGAGCAGGCTGAGCAAGTCAGGGGAAGCAAGCCACTAAGAAACATTCCCTCCATGGCCTCTCGATCAGCTCCTGCTTCCTGACCTGCTTGAGTTCCAGTCCTGACTTCCTTTGGTAATGAACAGCAGTGTGGAAGTGTAAGCTGAATAAACCCTTTCCTCCCCAAGTTGTTTCATGGTCATGATGTTTTGTGCAGGACTAGAAACCCTGACTAAAACACATGGTGTTCATGTGAGACCTTCTGACCAATTGCTGCTATTACTAAGAATTGCTTTTGGTTTTTTGTTTTGTTTTGTTTTGTTTTTTGTTTTTTGTATTTTGAGCTGGAGTCAATAAATTCTTTGCTTCCAGGATTCTCTCTCTCTCTCTTGGATTTTTTTTCCATGTGAAGCTCACTCATCTATCTTCAAAGAGCATTTCACAAATATCTGTTATAGAGTCACTATGGAAATTCTATGATCTTCACAGATCTTGCCAGGAGAGTGTTTCCCTTAGCTTCACACAGTAAATCTCCATTAATTCTGAGTAAGGTCAATGTAGGAAATCTGTGTTGAAAGGGCCTCCTTTTGGAACATTTCCAAATGGAGCCATGTGAGAACAGAAAGAAGAATAGGCTGTTATCAATTTTTTTGTGAAATCCAATCTTATGTTTCCACCTTTTATTAGTTTTGTGTGACAAATGGGGAAAAATCCAAAGGCACATTGCTGTGTGACACCTTTTCACATTTTTGTGTCACTGGAGATGGGTTGAATGTCCATAGCTTGTTCCCTTGCTAGTGGCTCTTTCAGTCAAATCAGTGCATACATCCTGTGTCGTCTCAAATCTGAGGCACAAGCATGGGAAAGTTAAGCAACTTTAGTGTCATTTCACTATTGGAGAACCAACATTTTTGTCATACTAGAACATTCATTGTACTTGGTGGTGTAGTTTTTTTTTTTTTCATTTCTGTTTCTTGAGGCTTACAATCTGGTTTAAGTTTTGTTTTACCTCCTAGATATGTAGTAGAGTGAAGCAGAGATTGTCATATGCTTACTCTGGAGTAATGGTGAGTTTTTAAATACTTCTGATGGACTGTAAATTAGACTTTTGAGAGATTGATAGCAAGAATGACAAACCCTATACTTCAGGTCCCGAGTTTCCAGGTACCTTGACACCAAGCAGCAATGGATGTTATTTTACTGTATTCTTAATCTGCCCTGCTTTGCTTGCCCCAGGGTTGCCTATGATTGCTCTATGGCGAAGAAGAGGAGAGCTGAAGAGCAGGCATTGGGAGTGCCAGTTAACAAGAGGAAATCCCTGTTAATGAAACCCCGGCACTACAGCCCAGACATGGATTGCAAGGAAAACCCAGACAACAGGAATGAGGATGATGGCCTCCTAGAAACAAATGACCACACCACTGCAGGTAGCAAAAGGCATGGTCCAAGCATTATCTACTCCCATCAGTAAACATCATTCTTAGTCCATGAGAAGACACAGTTCCTATTGCTGTTAAACTGTATATTTGGGATTTAGAAACAAAAACCCAACAATTGTTTCAGTCAATATTCACTTATTAAGGCTCCATTTATTTTAATCAGATTCCAGTTAAGGTCTGTAGTTGCAGCCCTAGACTCACTTCAAGTCATGATTAGGTTAAACTTCTTTGGATAGAAACTAGCCTTAAAGATGAAGGGTCTGTCTGAGTAAATGCCTAAATCCAAAACAATGCTTCCAACTACAGGATAAATTTAAGCTTTAAGATAACTCTTTAGTAATAAAGGTCAATGTAATGTTCACAAATGATATGTACACACATATTTATTGTCTATGTATACAACTAAAACAGTAATACATAATTTTTATCAATATGTTTAATATTATTTAGCCCCAAGATACAATAGTAATAACATGACTCAATGTAGGTGCTGTATGACCTTAATATTTTTATATACTTCAAATAATATTTAATGCCATTGATTTTAAAGTGACCTAAAGCTGTTATACTTGAGGCTTGTTCAATGGGAGAACAATATAAAAAAGATACCCTTCTGCCTGTATTTCTAAAATCAGTAATTTAAGTTTATCTTTAATAATACATTAATTCAATTCTTTGCACATTCTTTGTGTATCCTTTTTTGGATGAGTGAAATGTAGCTACAACTTTAATGGTTTAGAGTTTGTTTACTCTCAGTTCTGAGTTGCTGGCAATCACATCCAGGAGTTGAAGTGTCATTGATTGATTCATGCATGATTAGTCTCATTAGTGTCAGACATGCAAAAATCTCAAAAACCTAATGAACCTTTAAGGTATAAGACTTGACTAATAGAAATTTGAATTAGACATACACTCGTCCTATTAAATATATACTTTTACTGAATCTGACTGTTTAGGTAAGCAACATGCAGTAATAAATGATTTCTTCAAAACAAACAACTAAAAGGTAGGATATTTATACATCATATTTTTACAAATAGAATCCTAGAAATAACGCCATATATTATTTTTAAAGATATAAAAACATATGGTCTGAGGATAAGTTTCAGGTCACAGAATCTTCTTTATCTTGGCAAAGTATTGAAGATTCCATGGCCAAAACAATGTCTTCTGATTTTTGGCTTAGGACATTTTTGTTTTGTTTTGTTTCATGTTTTTCGAGACAGGGTTTCTCTGTGTAGCCTTGGCTGTCCTGGAACTCACTCTATTGACCAGGCTGGCCTCGAACTCAGAAATCCACCTGCCTCTGCCTCCCAAGTGCTGGAATTAAAGGTGTGCGCCACCACCGCCTGGCAGCTTAGGACATTTTTAAGCTTATTCCTTTTAGTATATGATTTTAAGAGTCAGGGTTCATATTTAAATTATATTCATCTTTTACTTTTATTAATTTCCTTGATATGGCCACTTGAATGTGTTGATTGAATCATGGATACAGCAGATACCATCTGATCTTAGAGGAAATTCTTAGAGTCAGTCTATGAAGCCAAAGATATTTGCAGACCTCACACCCTCTGCTGTATCTATTTGATCATCATAAATACTTAGTATCAGTTAAGTGAATATATTGTTCAAATATATTCAATAAACTATTCAGTCACAAGCACTTATAGACATTTATTTCTAGGCTTACAAAGGCTAATGGTTGCATTTAATATTAGAACTACTACTGATAGTGATGCTGAAATTACCATAGTGACTATTAATTTTCAGCTGTTTTTATATTTCAGACACATAAGTGATACCATTTAGTCCATTTTGCAGTGTCACATCTCGTGTAGAAACCTAGTCTTGGTGTTATAGTTGAAATCATTAGAGACCAAAGAGATTTAAATTTGAAGATAACACAGTTTGCAGACTCTGGGAGAAGGAAGTACTTAATAGACAATCTAAAAGAACAAGTGAAATTACTCTCAGTTAAGTGTGCTCTGTGAGCTCAGTCCCCTCGCTTATCCTCCCCTCAGAATGCATGCTGAGAAGAGTTTTCACAAGGTCCAAATGAAGTCGCAATTTCTAAAATGAGAGATCATAAGTGTTCTTACCCCATGTCAACAGAGAAAAGATTTTAAGTTTCCTTCACGTTTTGAGTAATTTTAAGCACAGAAGGAAGGGAGCCAAGCTCAGTGCATCGGCAGTACACCTTATTGCAGTGCTCCTTGACTCCAGGCACCCCAGGTCTTTGCCTTAGCAGGAGTGTGTCTAGTTGAATCTCCAGCTGTACACCTCAGATATTGAGAGTATAAAGTACTCATTAATGCTAAGGCCTGGCTCTTGCATCCTGTGAGTGTTTCATTATTCTTTATGGTTATACTCCAAACTCAAAAAAGTGCCTGTGGTTACCAGTGTGGGTAGTTAGAGATCCTTGCACCCTGGAGAGATGAACACCAGGAAACGAGACAAGCGTAGACTCCTGGAACACACAGAAAATAGGAGTCATCATGGATTCACAGCATGCCCATCCCGGAGTTACCAGCAGCATGGCCGCATGCCTAGGACCTTAAAATGACTCCCCAGACACAGAAGTTTCTAGGAGCTGAAATCATACTTTTAGTAAGTCACCCTCAATAAAAAATAAAGAAAAAGGAAAAACTACTCTGAACTTTAGAAGATCAATTCATTTTTCTATGGATTTATTCTTGCCAAAAGTTCATATTCAAATGTTCTCATAAGTGAATTTGCCTGTAGTGTTCCCTGATTATAGAAGCAGAACTGAACCCAGTAGTCATCAAAAATAGCTATGCTAAGGAGTTTACTCTAAAATTAGTGAAATTTGCAGAAGAATATTAAAGTTGTTTTGACTCATAGTAAAGATACATGATAGATAGATAGATAGATAGATAGATAGATAGATAGATAGATAGATAAATAGGTAGATATGAGAATTCATTAAGTACATATATAATTAGCAATCATTCATCATGGAAATGTTGGTTTATAATCAGGAAATAAATGTGAGTTGCTATATACCAGTCAAAAGCCTATTTTATCTGCACACAAAGTTTCACAGCTCAATCCCCTGCCCACCACAATGCTTGGAAGTTCACACTGGACACCGAGAGGCTTAGGGCCTTTTCTGAAACTGCAAACCTATGCCCTGCTGGAAGTTGACCCCAAAATTCCCATCTTTGTGGTATTAGCAAAATTAAGGTCTGGGTAAATGAGTTTTGTGTTGTTTGTATTTTATATTTTGACCAATAACTTAAGGATCATTGTTCTTTTCGACCCATGATAACTGGAAGTACATTCAACTGTCTTCCTAAAAATTTATTATGGAAAAACCTCAATTTTGAAACATATTCGATTAATATTCTTAGTACTGTCTCCTAAGAATAGCTGTGTTGCATGAGCCATCTCTTAAGGCATTTCTAGGCTTCAGAATACTTGTAGTATATAATAGAAACAAAGACACAAACTTCAAGCCATGTAGCCCTTGGTCTGGTCTCAGCCCTCTTGAGCAAGCCATGGGAGACCTGGAACTGCAGTTTCTCTGTGAGATGAACTGGGAAGCAATTTGTAGATTGGGAAACAGAAAATGTAGCACCGTGCTAGACACATCAGTTCATTGTCCTAGGAATGGTTGCTGGATCATCTTGTCATTGGCCCATCCTCATTCTAAAATGAAAACCCAGGCACCAGAGACCAATAGGTTACTAGGGTCATGCAAGCAGACGCTGCCTAGCCAGTGGCAGACATGGTCTCTAGACCTCATGTATTAGCTTCTAGCTTCTAGCTTCTAGCTCAGAGGAGCAGATGCTGGTCTGTGCTGCAGTCCTTAACGGCTTATATAGTCACCTTGCAGAGCCTTCTTCTCTGTGACCTCTGAAGTTTCTTAGGAATGACTTCTAGTGATGAAAGCAGGCCAATCTTACTCATGTTGAGGAGGCTACTAGTCCCCTTTAAAAACAGCACCTGAGGAAGAGAAGGAAAGCCATCCCTTTCTGAATGCCTGTTGTTATGTTCCTGTGATCTCTTTAGTGAACTCACAGACTGTGATGGTGTCCCCAATTGCTAACAGAGATTTCAGACTCAGGCAGGCTAAATACCTGACCAACAAGCATAGAAACTAACAACAGAGCTTACACTTCAACCCTCTGTGACAGACTTTACTACTCTCCAGGAAAATAATACTGCAGAATAGAGAAAACATGGGGTCCATGACAGATCTGGGAGCAGCCAGCACCTTGTCACAGCTCTGTCATGTTTACATGCTAACTTACGGATTTTTCTCATGCCCACAGTAAAAACTGGAAAGGGTTTTCAGAACAAGGAAAGTTGGTTTGTGGCTTACCCCTATCCCTAGAAACCAATGTGTGTGACACATGTAAGCACCCCTGGCTGTGAGGCTTCTCTCTTCCTGAAGAATAATTAATAAATATTTTCTCTTAGCATATAACAAACAGTTGAACCAAACAATGATGTAAACTGGAAATGACCCAAAATGCAAGCAGTTGGCAGTCACTCAGTGAAGTGCATTGTCGTGCACATGTGCGAGTTTGTCTCCCCGCCTCTCGGGTGATCTGCACTTAATAGGAATATTTTAAACTATGTAGCTAAGCAACAGAGGTAATTGTTGCTTTCTAGAGCTTTTGTTAGCACTCTAACACAGCCCAAATATGCATAATTAGGTATAATGTCTATAAATCATTATTGTACACATGTGGGTAGTTAAGTGGAGTGAGAGAATAGTTCAATGAATTGAGCATATTCACTGAAAATGCTTTTTATTTGTTTTCTGTAGTTCATAATACTTTAAAATTATCATAACCCTTTACACTTTCTCCTAATAGCCAACTGTGATATTGAGAAAACTTCATTTGCATTTTAGACTATGTTTAATATATTATTTAAAGCTGGAGTTGCTCTAATACGGATTCAGTAGAGGATAAGCCCATCCTATCAACGTTATGTGCTTGTTTATCCAGTCTCTTTTCTAGGAACTGAAATGTTAAATTTTTCAGTTTGTGTTGAATAGATCCCAACAAAAGACTGCACCCTATAATCAGCATTATTTACAGGGACTAGTGTTGTGACTGAATTCTTCTCCGCATCCAAAAATGCTTTTAGTTACTATGGCAATATTTACTTGATCCTGGCAGTCCAGTGTTGATTTAGGGAGATAATTACCAGAAAGGAAGATGATGGAGATGTATTTTTGAGTGTCCTTGTCAGAGACAATGTTTATAAAAAAAAAAAATCGAATGAGACAAAAAAAATTGCACATTGTCTCCCAGGCAAACACTATCTGTCACAGTTTCATGCTGAATGCTGTACTGTCTTTCTCTCCAAAGATGTTTATTAACAAAGAATGTGCTTCGCTTGGTGTCTTTAACAGTCTGCAAGGAGGCTTATCACCTTATAATTCCCATCCCCCTCTTGCCTTTGAAATGCAGAAATGGTTGTCTTTTTGTTTGATTTTTTTTGTTGTTGTTGTTCTGGTTGGTGTCAGAAGACTCTTGGGCTGGTTGGTAGATCTCACAGTCTGGTGTACACGGAGAATCCACATGCTTAGTTGGATAGTTGGGGCAGCTTTAGTGAACTGACGTACATACATACATACATACATACATATATACATACAACAAGACAATTAAAGGAGTAGTACTGGGCACTTAGAGGTCTGTTCTTGGTTATAGTACCCAACTTGGTCACATTTGACATCATCAAACCACCTCTGTCATTCCTCTTCTTTACTGCATAACACGAATACATCACATATTAGACAAGAAAATGTATTTCTACTTAAAATATCTAAGCCTGATGATTATCTCATTTATGTTTCCCTGAAAACAGCATTGTAATGTGACAATGAAGAGTAAGCAGGAAGACTTGAGAATGTCAGTCCCTCACTCAGGACTTCTGTGTAGAGCTGTTTGTATCTTACTTAATATTGCATCAATGCTGAGAATATTCTCTAGAGAGACAATAATTCACATACTCTTTAAAGATACGATCCTTGATACAGACAGTGTGTAGCATACATATTCAAGTTCTTCCTGGTTGCTAAGATGGTAATGTAAGAGGGTGTAACAGCAGGAACCTCATTGTGGCACTATGTTGTCAAAGTACCAATTTCTGTCATGACAGTACTCTAAAGGACTCAGCTCTTCATTTACAGATGATATAGAACTCCTAAGCTTATTTTATTCCACAGTATTTATTTTTTCTCATCATTGTTTATAGAAATTAATAGACACTATACATAATACATATTTTGTTGGCATAGCAGTATCCCATGTTCTTACATATGCAGGCATATGTGTATGTGAGTACATGTATATGAATTGTTATGCGAGCTCCTTAAAATATTTTTGACTTCTTGGTTGGTGATCTACTTTTTAGAGGTAGTATCTCACTTGAGGTCCAGACTAGCCTTTAGCTTTATAGCCTCCTGCTTTCCTAAATATTAGGATTATTAGACCCCTGCCACTATGCCCTGGTCCTTTAAATATTTTTGTTGTTTTTCTTCTCAATGTCTGTTTTCCTTTTTCATAGATGGAATCATGGTAAAATCCATGGATGAGACTATTCATTTACCTGCACAAGACAGCTCACTCCAGAAGGAAGACCAATACACGTGTTATCCAGAGCTCATGGTCAAATCTCTGATTCACTTAGGCAAATTTGAAGAAAGTGAGTCTGTGCAGACCCCAGGTGAGAACTTAAATGGCAGCAGCATCCAGGTTTTAAAAGCAGAGAGTGATGAAGCAGATGAATGCTTTATGGTTCATTCTGACAATGAAAGAGACAAAGTCCACCATTCCCAGCCACCTTTCTGCTCTTCTGGTGACAGTGAAAGTGACTCTGACAGTGCAGAGAATGGGTGGGGCAGTGCCTCCAACTCATCAGAAGACACTGACACTCATAAAGGCCCCAAACGCAAGCTGACATACAATAGAAAGGACCTGTTGAAAGTTCTTGAGATAAAAGCTGAAGATGACAAGTTTATCCCTTGTGAGAACAGGTGTGATTCTGACACAGATGGAAGAGACCCACAGGACTCTCACACGAAACCCTTAGCTGTGAAAGCCCAGCCTTCCTTCCCAGTGGTTGAAGAGGGTGAGAGCCTGGCCACAGTAACAGAAGAGCCTGCTGAGGTGGAGAAAACAAAGGGGAACCTGAGTTTGCTGGAACAGGCTATTGCTCTACAGGCTGAGCAAGGTTCTGTCTTCCATCACACTTACAAGGAGCTGGACCGATTTCTCCTGGACCACCTGGCAAGGGAGCGGAGGCAACCCAGGGTTACAGATGCCAATGGAAGACAAATCTTTAATAATAAACGTAAGCACATTGTTATATTCATCACAAGAAGAAAGTTGGTTTAGAGTTTGAAAATGTGAAATGTGCTTATTCTTTCTAGATTAGCATTTGTGACAATGTAATTTAAAAATTCATAATTGTAAGACAGACCATTCCTTCCTTTGCAGCCGCTCTTTCGGTTGCTGTCAGCTCAAGGTCTGTGGATGCTGTGGTGTCTTAACACCTGAAAGACATGTATCCCATCTGATTTTCTCATTGAGTTAGTTCTTTAGAATCACATTGTACCTTTTAACCGTGCTTGACGGGAAATTTTTACATGATTTTAACACTTTATTAGACAAATCATTTCATCCCTGTTATGGGCTTAAGGGTTGCTTGAAAGCTTCAAAACCAAGCATCAGTCACTTTTAAGACAGGTAGGATGTGATGAGCCTTCTTAGGATAAAACTGGGGGTTAATACACTTGTAAGATGATGTTTTTCCTAGCTCACCAGTGAGAGCCCACAGATACCTGGATCAGACTTAAACTTACAGAGAGAATGTGCTTGGAGAAGACCTTAGATTGCTCTACAAGCATCAGGGGAATGATACATCTTCCCTGATGGAGGACTGTGCCTGTTCTCCTACACAAAGCCTACACCGTTGGTGAGTGATATTCCCAGTAGTCCACTGGTGCCCAGAGAACATGTTTACCATGGGTATGTTCAGGGTCCAGTCAGATTCAAACCTCCAAAGATTGTTTTTCATTTCAGCAAAATTTTATGGAGATTGTTGGGACCCTTGGAATCTGATAACCACAGAATCAGGGAAAGATATAAGGAAACGCTATGCACATAGGTCTTGAGGGTTTAGAGGACTGGCACTGGCATTTGCTTCATTAGAAGTTCTGATTGGGGAAAGTGATCCAAAAGTGAATTGTTTGGTAATTTTAAGTCCATGTTGATATTTACCTTCTATTTGGCAAATAATGCCTTCCAACTTAGAAAATAGGCTATGTATAGTAAGGATGATGATGATGATAATCATGATGATGATGATGATGATGGTCATGATTATGATGATCATGATGATGCTGTTACTACTGCTGCTGCTGCTGCTGTAACTGCACAAACATCCTTCAAGGGTTCGAGTGGGAATGAATGTGTGGCTAGAGACAGGACATAGTTTCTAGCTCTATGCACTTCTATCAGTACAGAATGCAGTTGTTAATTTTTCCTTACTTACCTTTTTTAAAAGATAAACTACAAAATCTGAAAAAAGATAACATTCACTCTAATTCATATCTTGTTGGTTTTAAGATCCTAGATCTTAAAACCTTAAAACTGGATTTAGGATCCAGTTAACATCCTAGAAATCTGAAGGGCATGCAACAGTTTTGCCTTCAATGGTTTTTCTTTTTAAATCACATACAAAATGATGTTTCAGCTTGCTGTGGATGATGTTTTACAGCAAGTATTAGCCCATGTTTGTAGTAGAAACTTTAAGTGCTTGACGATCTTTTGGTTATTTTATAAGGTTTTAAAAATTGTCTGTTTCCAAAATTAATAATACAATAGTGTGTGTATAACAACCCTTGGCAAAGTAATAGCTTGGGGTACTACTGGGGGCACTGGAAGAACTAATAGGATGGCTAGGCATTGATTTAGGGTTCAAAACCCATGGGAGGTGAGAAGACTCAGCTGAGGCAAATATGCAAGGTGTGACCCATGTGTGCATTGCTGTGTGTGCATGGGTGTTCCCACTCTGCATTCACACAGCCACTCAATGCATCTAGAACCAGAAGCCTGAGGGTATTATCCTTTGATCTGCATTCTGTATTTACAGTTGATCATTCAGGCCATCATTTGCTATCTCCCCTAAAATGCTATTCTGATTTGGGAGATGCCTTAGTCATAGACTCCTCGGTTAAGGACAGCACATTAGGATTTTAGCATGCTGTTCTAGCCGAGTCTACAGAGGAGCTAGCAGTACTACAGCAAGTTTGTTAAACTCTGCCACTGAACATTTGGAGATGAGGCTGCGGTGTAAGCACTGTGTTGCCCATCATGTGGCACTTGTCAAGTAAGAGGAGCATCAGGAACAATGGGACAAGTCCACCTGGTGTGAAGGAGGATGGTCCCAGGCTACCAGGATACAGCAGACCCAGAGTATGAAGTCCCCTCATTGTGTAGTGCTATACAAAGAAAATGAAAGAAGAGGCAGGCTGTGAAGCTGCCCTGAGCCTGTGCTCTGGTTTCTTATCATGCAGACAGGTTCTGCCCTCCAGAGCATTTCATCTGCAGCTTTGTTTTGGGAGGCCCAGGAGAGAGCTACAGACAAAGGTGCATGGTGGACTGTCAGTGGGCCCCACCTGGGCAGGTGCCAGCCCCCGTTATCTCCAACACCCTTTCTGGCTTCCCTCAGACACGCAGTGTGCTGGGGAGGGGAAGTGCTCCGCGCCAGCCCTGTCAGTGCTTAGAAATGTGGTGTCACATGGACAAGATCCAAGAGCAGAAGCACATCAAAACAGACACGGTAGTCTTCTCCTCTCTGTGAGTGGCTCTTTAGAATGCTATCAAGCCCCTCAGTTTACTTCCACCAAACTTCAAAGATTTTGACCAGTGGCATATAGGTCTTACATGCCCAAAATGGACTTGAAACTTGGCAATATATTTTTATTTAGTAAAACTTGTATTACAGAGTTATAGAACATTACAATTTTAATTTATCTTTTTCTCTCACAGAGTACAGAAAAGAACATCCTCCCACATCAGTTGTTTTAGTTAGATCTTTCCTTTAGTTAACTATGCTGTCCCAGGGGTATCCCTCTTTGCAGCAATCTGCTTTCAGCCTCCTGACTGGTCCTGAACTGTCAGTGCGAGCTACAACTTGGAGGATCCTTAGCCCCTCCTTTACTGAAACCATGCCCCCGTGTAATTGGATTACACACAGCCTGCTGTGCCCCATCTGCCTAGGACTACTTGTAATCCAACAACTGGAGTGACTTGGTATCACAGAGACATGTCTGCTCATGCCGTGTAGTGCCATGGAGATGTCTGACCCATCCCATGTCAGTGGCCTACTCTGGATGGTGCCTTTAGAGCAGGAGGGTATGGAATTTCTGTCCCCATGTGACAGTGCCTTATCCCTACTCCAGGGCAGCAGCCCTCTGAGCAGGGTCATGTAGATTACTTATTGTCACCATGGGCTTCAAGCCTGCTCAGTATTCTTACTGGTCCATGTTGAGAGTCCACATCCCTTTTGAAGGCCATTTTGTTTCTTCCTCTGAGGAGTCACATACTCCTTATCCTTTGCTGACCACCAGAAACACTCAATGTCTCTTGATAAGTAACATCCTAAGCACACAGTAGGGCAGCTTGGATCATAAGATTGCATTCCTGTGTCAAGTTTAGTTACCATCTTGGCCATATGTATGTGTGTTTTACATGTGTGTGTCACATAAATGTTCATGTGTGCATGTATACATGTGCGTGTGTGGCCATGTATGTATATACATGTGTGCATGTGACTATGTGCATATATGTACATGTGTTTGCACAGTGGCATGAATGTACATACGCACATGTGTGTGCATGTGTGTACCTAAACATGTGTTAGTGCCAACCTCATCCAAATTCCTATTCTGTATCATTCATGTCATGCATTTATAAGTCTCTATCATCCTCAACCGTACATACCAGGAAATCAAACTCCTAGTATCTTCAGCCTTCCCATCTTGAGGTTTTATCCTGTGGTAGCTGGTACTATCTGAGAGCCCCATCCTCACAGGCAGTGAGTCCTCAGATGACTGGGAAGCCCCACTCTCATAGCTCTCTCTCTTTAGATACCCTACTAGAATATTACCCTCTGAAAGCTTCTCCCATCACCTCAGCTCTGAGTCTCTGCAGCAGTGGCCACAGCTTCCCACCATGATCACTTCACATACCCCTGATGGGAAAAAATTCTTTTGTAGCACTTGGTTTTGAAGCTTGTCCTCCCCACCCCACATCAGCCTCCTGACTCTACCCCACCCCCCACCCCATCAGATGCTTTGCAGGAACCAAGCTCAACTTTTATGTGAGTAAAGTCCACTCACAACTTCACCCACTGCCAGGGACTCACAGGACAAAGGCACAGAGGCCTTCTGCCAATATGGTGGGCTCTTCGTCCTGTAATTTTAAATCTGCCATTTCTAAACTGTTTCAATAGAGAATGGTTTGAGGTTAAATAAATTAGCTTTTCTTGCTTTTCTTCTTTCTTTTCTTCTTTTCAGGAGCATGTTCACCTTCTGGCACAAGGTGACTTTTCATAATAAAAATTTAACTGCAGTATGTGACATGACAACCTAAAACCTTCTCTGTATTTTAACAGTCCCTTGCCCTGTCTCAGCCTTTGCTTAGGAATCCAAGAAAATTGAAAATGTGTTTTGCTTGCACAGGTCTTAGTTGAGGGTTTTATTCAAGGCAATGTAAGAAGAATGTTTATGGCGGCAGGACTGAATAGAGTATGAGTGACACCCGCAAGGCCACTCTATTGAATGATGGGGAAGCAGCAGCATGTGAGTGTCTCAATTCAATTTCTCTATAGATTCACCAAGGCCTGAGAGGAGGGAGGCCAAGTGCCCCATTCCTGGCTGTGATGGCACGGGGCACGTAACGGGGCTCTACCCTCACCACCGCAGCCTTTCCGGGTGCCCCCACAAAGTGCGAGTTCCTCTGGAAAGTGAGTACCCCTTCTCCGGAGGACATACCTATTCATTCATATGTACAGCCTCACGCAGAGGTCCTCTGTCCCTTCCAGTTAGAATGGAAGCATAATCATACCTCCATGTGTCAAGCAATTTCCATGTAACAATGTGAGGATTTTTTAGTTGTTGTTTTTCTGATTTTGAGACAAGGTCTGGCCTCATACTCATGGACATTGCCTCTCTGTTCCTCTCCTGTGCGCAGCTTAGCTGTGTGTATTAGAAAAATTCAGGAATAGTACTTTCAGTTAGGAGGCATTTGTTATTGAAAAGATAGATCATTACCAATACTTCTAAGGAAGTAGGATCTATTCTTTACACAGAGTGCCCAGGAGGTAAAGTCAGGAATACACTGTGTAAGAGTCCTAGTGTCCTTCTGTGGGAGATTCATCAAAACCAGGTCTATTTGTAGCATAAGGATGGCCCTAGTCCTCTAGTTCCTGACTCTGAGATTATTATACAAAAGGAGAGTACTCCAGAGTGTGAGGCAGCGGAGGTGTGAGCTGCAAAGTTGTTGATTGGCATCTCAAGACCATGTAGACAACTTGCACACACTCTGTAACTTGGCTGGCCCTGAGAAGGGCACTCATGGCCACTAAGTCAGGACATGGATATAGAAGATAAGTCAGTATTATTGCATAGTAGGACTTCATGGTCCTTCCCAGCCTGAGGTCAGCATCTAGTCTCCATTCAGAGGACAAAGATCGCCTTGTCCACCTGGCCTGCCTGGAATCTCAGGATGTCCTGTTACATCTGAGCCTCCCACAGCAGCAGCAGCAGCCTCTCTTCCCTCATGACCACCATAGTTCTTCAGTGATCTGGGCCACAGAGGAGATGGGAAAGACAAGCTGAAAACACTGGTATGCCACACAGTCTCTCATGTATTTACTGGGAGAGTTCTTGGGCCAGCCCCTGGGTAAAAATAGGGATAGCTCAACATCCCCAGTGTGTCAAGACTTGGCAAGTCACTAGCTTTCCCCCACCTAGTAGCACTATCACTTGCTAAGTCTGATGATCATTCGATACCTCATTCAACCTTACTTTTACAAGTAGTCACTTGGTAAGGGATGGTAGATGGACAGATGCAAAATATAACCATTTCAGAAATACAAAGGCTACATGCACAAACCTCCAACTTACAGAAAAAGGATTGAAAGAACTGTGTGGAAAACCAAGTTTTCTCCTGTGGTGCAGAAATGTACTTAGAAGGAAAGATGGGAGTAAGGAGCTTCCCAATTCAGACTGGAGAACAGCAGGGTCTGTCCTAGCATGGATGTGGTCCCTGGACTGCAAAGGCTTGCACTGGAGAACAGCAGGGTCTGTCCTAGCATGGATGTGGCCCCAGGACTGCAAAGGCTTGCACTGGAGAACAGCAGGGTCTGTCCTAGCATGGATGTGGTCTCCGGACTGCAAAGGCTTGCACTGGAGAACAGCAGGGTCTGTCCTAGCATGGACGTGGTCCCCGGACTGCAAAGGCTTGTTCCTCAGTTGAATGTGAGCAGAACCAATTTGGGGGAGAGGATCTAGGGTAGACACAGTTTGATAGTCAGAACGATTTAGACGTGAACTAGCTTTCTGGGTTCCGTTTCTGAGGTTCTCACTGGCTTATGTTCAGTATGACTATAACACGTGGTGAATACTTGCCTGATGTCATTAGAATGTGTGTTACGTATGTATCATTCTTACCTTTAACATGATAATTCTGTGCTTAGTTCTTGCCATGCATGAGAATGTGCTCAAGTGTCCCACCCCAGGATGCACCGGAAGGGGACATGTGAACAGCAATCGCAACACTCACCGAAGGTAATTCTGATGACCTGACAATCATTTACATTTCAAAAACTGAACAGAAACTTTCCACAAATGAAATAATAGGCCATGCATTGAGAGAGCTGTTCTGTCACTATTAAGTTTATCTCTTGAACTAGCTAACAAGTAGTCTCAATCTCAGGAAATTTTATATTAGTGATCAACTAAAATAATGAAGCAGCTGTATTTGAAGATGCTTAGGTTCTGTGTCCATATTGCCAAGCACACAAGACACATTCTTTTCTGCCCCATATCTCACCAGCGCACATGGATATCAGAGGCTAGCACCAGTGTTCCTTATTAGTTATCATGAACCCATTCAGTAGGCATTTAGAAAGGTTTCACAGGTACTTTGACTATAAATCATGCAAGGAGTAGATGCTAATTTTATTAATTTTGAAACTAAATTAAAGCACATTGGTGTGTATTTACACACAAATATATGGTTTGCATATGTAGATACTTTAACTTTTGTTTTATTTTTTAACATGTATTTTTAATGTATATAGGTGTTTTGCATATAAATATATATGTGATATATATATACATATATATGTATATGGCTCTGAACTATATGTGTGCAATGCCCACATTGACTAGAAGAGAGTATAGGGTCTCTTATAACTAGAGTTATAGATGGTTATGAACTGCCAGGTGAGTGCTAGGACTCAAACGCAGGTCCTCTAGAAGAACAGCTAGTGTTTTTAACCACAGAGTCATCTCTTCATCCCTGGAATCTTTATGTGTACATTTTATTTTGCATGTGTCATGTGTGGTTATGAGCTATATTTTGACTTATACAAAGATTGCCAAAATGATTTCATATTTGTGCTTTTAATTTGACTGACATATAAAATTTAGCCTCTATAATTTTGCTAAAGTTCCTAAGATAAATCATGAAATTATGCTAATTTATGTAATCAGGCAAATGTGTATAGGAATGAGCACACTGTACTTACAGTACTGGTTTCAGAATCCTTTTGGTATTTCCCTATTACGTAATATTTTGTTTTTTAAAATGTATTCACTATTCATCACCTCTGAGATGGAGCTAGGGAACAAACATAGACACTGCAGTTTGCAAACCCTTTAGGATCTTTTATATAGTGCTAAGTGAACTATTAATATGGCTTAACATTTGCTGTGTGCCAAGGGTGTTGCATGCCTGTGCCAAGGCAGACCACATTGTCACGCTCACTCACGTCTTCCAACTCTTCTTTTTTTGAAACAGTCTTTCTGGTTGTCCAATTGCTGCAGCTGAAAAATTGGCAATGACCCAGGACAAAAGTCAACTTGATTCTTCCCAGACTGGACAGGGTCCTGAACAGGCTCACAGGTATGGACCTTCAGGACTTGGCTGCTGCCCTCTGTTCTGTTGGATACCACCCAGAAGAGCCTCTGTTCCTTGTATGTCATTACACCATGGTCTGTATGCCTCGTTCAGTCATCAGTAGTTTGATGTGAGCAGTTTGCAAGGCTAGGGAATAATAGCATCATTCAAATGATCTAGAGGACATTTTAGAAATCTAACCTGAAGTCCATAACTTTACAAGACTAGCATAATATGGGTGAACTAAAGGAATGAAGTATGAAATCACATACATTAATAAAAGTTCTTACTCACTAGTGTAATACCAGGTAGACTCATATGAGTGACTGGTTTCCTTTCTGCTGGAACTCAACATTTGTAAGTGTGTGATGTTGTGTGCTCTCTTTAGGTCCACATATGAACAGTGCTTCCATATGTCACTGCTAACAAAGAGTCCAATGACCCCCCTGAGTGCCTAAGTTCCTCAGAATATCTAGTAGTTTTGAAAATATTTTACAGAAAATGAATGTTGTTATGTAAGGCAATGATACATATATTTTCTAACATTATGCATATAGTAAAAAGTTATTTGAGAATAGAGAAAGATTATCAAGTAACTATTGTTAATGAGCCACTAAAATGCAAAACAACTAGTGGGCACTTCAGTATTTCTGGGATGTTTAGTTTGCTTTCTGTTTTTGTGATAAAACATTCTGACTAAGCAAAGTGGGGGAGAAATGGATTTTTTTTTTTTTTTTTTTACATTTCCAGGACACAATCTATAATTGACAGAAGTCAGAGCAATAACTCAAGCTGGGGATGTGGGTTAGTGTGTCACAGTGGTGGGATGTGGGTTAGTGTGTCACAGTGGTGGGATGTGGGTTAGTGTGTCACAGTGGTGGGATGTGGGTTAGTGTGGCACAGTGGTGGGATGTGGGTTAGTGTGGCACAGTGGTGGGATGTGGGTTAGTGTGGCACAGTGGTTAAGAGCACTGACTGCTCTTGTAGAGATCTGGGCATCAGTTCCCAGCACTCACATGGCAGTGTACAACCATACATAGCTCCAGTTTCCAGAGATCCAGCACACTATTTATGCAGGGAAAAAAACATACACATGAAATAAAAGTAATGAATTCAAGTCGAAACTGAAGAAGAAACCAATGCCCAGCACCATTTACTGGCTCACTCTCTGGCTGCTAGCCTAGATTTGTTGCACATCCAAGCCAACCTGTCTCTGAATGGCTGCTGCTTGGATCGTGCGGGGCCCTTACAACAGCCATCAACCAAGACAATGGCTCACACATGGCCACAGGCCAGTGTGATCTGAGCAGTCCCTAAGTTGAGGTTCCTGCTTCCAAGTTAACTCCAGACTATATCAAGTTGACAATTCAAAAAAAGCACACAAGATCTGGATTCCCTTGATATTTTCCTTCTGTAGCTTCACTTAAAAGCATCAGAATCAGCATTCAAGTCACATGAGTGAAAAACATGTCAAGTAAAACTCACAAACTTAAATATTTAGCAATAAGAAATATTTTTTTAATTTTTTATCTTTTATTAGATATTTTCTTTATTTACATTTCATTACATTCATTGCATTTACATTACATTTTCCTCATTTTCCCTCCAAAATCCCCCTATCCCATCCCCCCTCCAATTGCTCACCAGCCCACCCATTCTCCCTTTCTTGTCCTGTCGTTCCCCTACACTGGAGCATCCAGCTTTCACAGGGCCAAGGGACTTTCCTCCCATTGATGTCCAACAAAGCCATCCTCTGCTACATATGCAGCTGGAGCTATGAGTTCCATCATGTGTACTCTTTGGTTGGTGGGAGTTCCCAGGTCCCTGGGAGGTCTGGAGGTACTAGTTAGTTCATATTGTTCCTCCTATGAGGTTGCAAACCCCTTCATCTCCTTGGGTCCTTTCTCTAGCTCCTTCATTGGGGACCCTGTGCTCAGTTCAATTGTTGGCTGAAAACATCTACCTCTGTATTTGTCAGGCACTGGCAGAGTCTCTCAGAAGACAGCCATATCAGGCTCCTATCAGCAAGCACTTGTTGGCATCCACAGTAGTGTCAGGGTTTGGTAACTGTATATGTGATGGATCCTCAGGTAGGGCAGTCTCTGGATGGCCTTTCCTTCAGGATCTGCTCTATACTTTGTAACTCCTTTGATAGGTATTTTGTTCACCCTTCTAAGAAGGATTGAAGAATCCATACTTTGGTCTTTCTTCTTCTTGAGTGTCTTGTGGTTTGTGGATTGTATTTTGGGTATTCCGAGCTTCTGGGCTAATATCTACTTATCAGTAAGAGCATACCATGTGTGTTCTTTGTGATTGGGTTACCTCACTCAGGATGATATTCTCCATATCCATCCATTTCCCTAAGAATTTCATAAATTCACTATTTTTAATAGCTGAGTAGTACTCCGTTGTATAAATGTACCACATTCTCTTTATCCATTCCTCTGTTGAGAGACATCTGGGTTGTTTCTAGCTTCTGGCTATTATAAATAAGGCTGCCCCA